>VXBB01022757.1:64897-119680 GCA_013399915.1 Illadopsis cleaveri
TTTCTTTCTTTCTTTCTTTCTTTCTTTCTTTCTTTCTTTCTTTCTTTCTTTCTTTCTTTCATAATGTCACTGTCTTTACAGCACATCAAGTGTGCTTGAATCTTCAAACATTTCTAGCATTTTCTGTTTAATGCTGTAGATGTAGGTCAATCAAATCCCACTAGTCATTCATGAAACAATTCCATCTGGCTCATTACTCAAATTCAAGGGGACATAGGAAAAGAAGAGAGCACATAAAATTCAGAAATAAAGTGTTTGTTTTCACAAACAGAAACTCAGTTGTCCCTAGTTCTCATACTTCAGCAGCTGTTTTCATAACAGCAGTCAGTGATGGAATTCTAAGAAGTAGCACCTGCTGCTGAAAAGACTATCCTTTTACTGCTTATCAGAAGCTTTTTTTACCAATGGTTTTAATAAACAACTGATTCACATCTGTTTCTTTTCCAAAACCTCTGATCCAATGTAGTATCTTTTTTTTTTAAATACCCATTCACTATTTTTGCCTAAGTCACTGTTTATTTTATGTAAATAGGGCAAAAATTGAAATGCCTGTCTCATCATTCTGTCTGTCTTCCCAATTTAATCAGAGTGGTATCTATTCATGACATAAAATTACACAAACCTTTAACTTTAAAACTTTTATATCTGCATGGAAAAGGTCTAGTGACATATTTATATCTTATCCTAGCTTTTATTTCCAAAGAAAAATGAAACCAACAAGCAACTTCCCACATAAAACAGAGGCATTTTTCTTTTCAGGTATCTTTACTATCTTGACTATTTAGTAAATTTTTGTCCTCAATCCAACTGATTTTCCTCGCTGTAGTTGAGAATACAGTTGAAAACAATAAAATTATCAGCATGAAAACTGTTTTTCTCTGTAGGAGCTATTTAAGGGTTCAAATAAACTACAGGACTGCCAGCAGAAAGGGCAGAGAGCGGATTTCTCCAGGACATTGATAAGTTCTGTTGAATGCTCTCACTAGATTAAATATTTTCTAGCAGAAGGGAGGTATGAATTCACATGTCCCACACATAAAGTGAAAGTATTTAACAAAGAGAAGTGGGACTTAGTCTCTTCATTGTCTTTATTCAGTCTTTTCACGTGGCTTCAGAGAGGACCAATATTCACTATCCCATACATTTATGTGCTCAGAGTTTTATTAGTGACTTGCTATGTTTTTTCCTCTGTTCTTATGGATAAAAAAGGAATGCCAAATAAAATACATACCCATAGGTTACTTTGCTTTTTTTTTAAAGGAATAACAAACAGTGTATTCTGTCTTTTTACATATTAGGTATGCTGTCTGAGCCATTTTCAACTGGCATAATGGAACAGATATTTGTGTTTTACTCCACTACTATCTCTAAATTCTCATAAAGCAGGAGGCTGAAACTGTAAAATGTCACTTCCTGGTAAAATCAAGTTGGACTGACTATGTAACTAAGTTGAATACAGGCTCTGCCTTTCAAAACCTGCTGCTGAATTGTGCAATCAGTCTCTTGGTATCCATGCTAATTTCTAGGCTGTATATGTGCACATATAATACCTTGAATTGGTCAACATGTTGTACAAATACAAAGGTAGATGTCTAAAGTCAGCAATAAAGTTTCCACTGAAAATGTGATCTGTTCTGTACAAAGCTGCATTTGCAGAATGTATTCTTATATTTCACCTCCACTTTACTTCCCAGATAGCTTTCCATTTCAGTCATAAATTGTATATTCATCATATCCTTTAATCTTCTTAACCTAAGTCCAGTAAAAATAAGTAGATTTTTAATTAAGAAAGCTGCAAGCAACCCAATCATCTATAGCTGGAGAAAGAAAAGCAAATGACGGTTGTGTGGGTATAATAACATGCTGTGATCAGGACTGAATCATAGCTGAAACCTGAAGCTGATTGTCCCGCTGTGGGTTGAATGAAATGTGAAAAAATAATTTAATGCATGCAAAACCTTTACACAGATTCCTAAGTGAATTACAAAAACTAAGGTAGTTGCCTTAAAAATAAATTATATTTCAGTGCTTCCACATGAGTACTAATCTGTATTCCTGGACACTTTATCCTTGTAAGGTGGAAAAAACTAAAGCAAAATCTAGAATCCTGAACAATTCATGGTTTCATTAGTGCATTAAAAAAAAAAAAAAAAGGAAAAAAAAAAAACATGCCTTTGTTTCAGTATGCATTACTTCTGTTTTTCCTTTAATATCCAGAAAATTTTAGCAACTTATTTATTATTAGTTTCATTTCAAGAATACCTGATGGGAGACACGCCTGAGCAATATAATATTAGATGTAGTAAAGAAAACGAGTGAAAAGCTCCTTCACAAAGGCCTCCTTCCTTAAAATTAAAACAAAGAAAAGAGTAGGGAGATTACTAGAATACCGAGGCACACTTTTCTGCTTTTTCTGGTTTGTCCTCATTTGGTTTATTTCTTTTTAAGCATGATTATACCATATTGTTCATGTAGCAAAGTATTTGTTTGTTTATCTATAGCGCACCCTCAGGAGGATCCTGAAGAGTGCATCTTTGGGGAGGAATAAATATAGCTCTATAATTTTAGACTATGAAATTCAGCAAATAACTCTTCACAAAATTGACGGTTAAACCCATTCTATATTGACATCATTTGGAGTTTCACATTAACTTTAACAAGACCAAAATGCTTCTGAAGGGTCATCCAGATAGGCTCATTCAGAGGTTTGCTCCCAGAACGTCTGAAACGCACATGTTCTCCCTCTCTGATGGAATGCTTTCATGGAAAGCCATGGCAGAACATGGTCTTTGGATCTAAACATAGGGGTTGGTCCATAACTCACACAGAATATGTAAGTATCTCGTTCACTTCTGAACACATTGTTCACTTCAAAGAAAAATCTTGAGTTTAAAGCTTTGCTTTAAGAGCTGTGTTTACACTGAACTGTATGCTGTGTCTGAACAGACTGTCACATCCAATGTTTAGAAGCTGAAATAGCATATGGAAGAAGTATTGGAGGTATTGATGTTGCCTAATGTTTTAACTTTGTTTTTATGTTCAGGAATGTTAATTGGACCCACACAACTGCTCTCACATGCAGCATCCTGGATTTTTCCTCTGGTTTAATTTTTATAATTTATTGAGCTTTTTTATAACATGTTGCTGGTTTACGTTTCACAAACCAAAAGTAGTGTAATGCAAAACCTAGTGAACTGATAGAAGCAAGAACTAGCAGACTCTGTCTACAATTACTTCCTGATCTTCCGAACAAAGGGTATGAGTGTCATCTGAGAAATCTGTATAAAAGTCTCTTCCAGCAGAGGCATCTTCATTCGCTGTCTCTGCACAACAGTAAACAATATAGTTGCTACATTTCTATTGCCACATAAAAATCTTACCACTATCTATCCAATAGATTATTTTATTTAAAGATACTGTATTAGTTTCACAGTTTTGCTGCAGAAGCTGTATGAAGCTTATATTCTTTGTCTAGCCTCCACTTGATTATTTGATTTCATGAAAAAAGATGAAAGGGTCAAAATTTACTTCAGGAGATACAGCTAACATCTTTCTAGACCTTCCCCACAAACTAATTTTAATGTCTTAAGATCTTGTATGTCATGAAACTAATATAATGTGTAAAAATTCATGTTTTTCTGAATTGTTATTTTACTGTCCCTTCAAAGACAAAACAAGCAAAACTGGAGAAAGGATAGTATCTCTAAAATGTTTTTTAACAATTCATGGTAGTGGGAAAGAGCTATGATTTCAGTAAAACTCATTAAACCTCTTTATAAGGATAATGTAAAAATCTCGGTTTTTCCTTTTATTTAACCTTTCTAGTTACTTGAGTAAATTAGTTGCTTGCATTTTGTAAATATTCTTTCAAACACGTATATTGCTTAAGAAAAGGTCATTCTCTTCATTTGAGAGGCTGCAAAATGAAGTACTTTTCAGATAGGCTAAAGTTACTTTTGCCTTTAAATACTGTTCTGCTAAAGTTCTGTCTGTAAAAAGATCACTGAAACTCTAAAATACTGTTGGGACTAAAGTACAACATAATTCTTGATTGTATGAAATACAGATGAAACTCCAGATACTGCAGATACAAAATAAAAATGTAAAATTTTGTCAGTGGAAGATGTGTTTTTCATTGGACCAACACAGCTTTTCCAGCAGCATCAGTCTCCTTGGTGAGGGAAAAAAGCACAATTCCAAGGGCATTCCAAATGGACCCCAGATGATCCATTAAGCAACCAAATCCATTTGCTTTCAGCATTGGGGAGAGAAGCTTCCTGCTGTTCTTTCTTGCCTGATACAGCCTGCTGGCTCCGGGATCAAATCAAGACACTTGTGCCTTTATCTTTTTTAGGAGCACATTTCATCAAGTAGGTATCCTAAGAATAACTGTAAGGCGATATGTTAAAGAAATACAGGAAATCCAGACTTCCTGTCAGGTTAGACTCAAAGTTTTAGAAGTTTTCTTTACTCCAGACAGAGGAAATTTCCAAAGGGCTAACACAGGCATTTAGGATAGATATCACCAGTGTACAGAAAACCACAGGTCTTTTCTTCCTGAGAAGGTTTCTCAATTTTTCCACGTTTCCAGAAGCTTTTTCCCCACTCTTGAAGCCCTGAATAAAATACTAGCAATTGAAAGGCTCACATTTTATACAAAAAATATGGACGTAACATCAGGTTACCGTAATAAGATTTTGTTCAGAAATATGTTCACCCCTTCTCTTCTGGGCTTCAAGGTTAACTGACTCTAGTGGTAAAATGGAAAAAATGACACAGGAAGCTCAAAGTAAAACAACAAGCATATAACCACCTTGCATTTAAGTACAATCTGTGAGGATTTCTCTGGTTACCAAGGTCAGGTTCAGGCAAAATAAGCCTCTGTCCTCTGATCCATCTTATTCCCATAAAATGTGGAGTGCTGACTTCACAGGAGCTGCATTTGCTGAACATCTTTCAGAAACTGAGTCCTTAAGCTCACTGACAGCAGAAGAAAGAGATGATTTTAAGCCAAACAGTTTGTAAATCTGTATTATGGAGCACTTTATCAGCAATAGTGGTCTGGTACAGCTGTGAAGGCCACAGAGCAAAGCTGCATCACTTCAGAACTTATATCTTCTGTTTTTCTGGGGCACTAAAGACATGAATAAAAGTACTGCAAGGGAAGAGGAATTGCTTTGTAATTAAATGACAAACCTTATTCAAGAATATAGAAAACAGTCATCCTGTCTTTCAGTGTCTCCTCTGGAGTGTGTTTAACAGAGCTGGTCTGTAAGAAATTCCTTAAGGGAAAGTCTTTGCAGCACATGTTCCCAAGAGAGGAAGAGGGACTGTGGAAATGTTCAAATACTTCTGAAATTATTTAGGGTCGGTATATCCTCTCTTTAAAGGCCCAAAGCTAAAATTGCTATGTTCTTTCTTATTTCCACGCTAAATTTAATTTTAAGTTTTCTGGGCAGATAGTATAACCTTAAGTACTATTAAGCACACGGGAGAACATCTAAAGTCTGCTTTATTATTTCTAAGGAAAAGACAATATGAGACTTTGCTAAAATGTAGGAAATCATAAATTAAATTAAAATGAAAACAAGGAGCTTCTAGTTAATGGAAGTAGATTAAAAATCTCCTATAAAACCAAAACTTATCTTTATTTTTCCTGTGGTGAGACATGAAACCAATAACAAATTATTTAGCATGTAACACATTTAAGATATTACAGTCTTAATATACAATACAATTGTCTTGAAGATATTACAGTCACAGGAAAAAAAAAAACAGAAATGTCATCATTAATAATTTTGGGAATATGAAAGATATTACTTAAAAAGATCTCACAGCATTAAATTTTCTTGCATTGTCTGAGATGGCTTATAAAATATGAGAATTTTACATGTAAATTTAATGTCAGAGAGGACTTGCAATATGCTGTAAAGCCACAGAACTTCAGGTAAATGATCTGAAAATCTGGCTTGCTGAACTGGAAATTTCTAACATGGTTATGTTTCTTCAATTTACTCCACCTAGTAATGCAAAGTAAACATCCCAGAATGGGATGCAATTAACACCTGCTGTGCGCTCTCAAATTTCATAAACTAAACAGAGCTGAGCCAAGACAGTTCTTGGAACATGTAGATGCTTTCTTATATATGGCTCATGAGGAAGTAAGCAGTTACATTCTGTCTTTTCTTTCCCTGTGTATGAACAAGGGAATTGTGTTCTTATATTCTCTAAATGCATTAAACAAAAATGTCAAGGCTGTTTGCCTTTAAAAAAAAAAAAGAAAAAGAAAAAGACAAGAAGAATATGTTCACTTAAATTTTAAACTGTAGAAAATGATGAAAGATTACCTAGAACTACAAGCAAAGGGTTTGGAAAACAACGTTGTTTGGGACATTATGTCCTTCAGGGACTCCTAAAAAGAATGAAATAGCCATTTTATAACCTTGCAGCTATTAAAATTTTATCATGGGAAGATGACTTTATAATAGAAATCATTTTGCCATTAGAAATGCCATCCCACAAGCAACTGGGAATCCTTGGTAGATACTGTAAATTATAAGAAGATTGGTTACAGGAATCTGGGTTATTTTTGCATGGCTGTGTTTCTTGGTATCTCACAAGTTGAACTTGCAGTTACTTGGAAGATATTTTGCTTTTCCAAAAAACTTGATTAGAGACCGATCCAAAGATATCTGGATTGCAGAAATTCTTTGCACCTGGTACCTTTTTCTATCGCAGTGTATCAGACTTAAAGCATTTACTTGACGGAAATTTGCTAGAAAGGATGATTGCTGCTAAGTAAACTATCTGTTTGGTATGGATTCACAATTGTTGTTCACACAGTGAAACCATTTGAGTTAAAGTAATCAAAGGAAATAGATTTTTCTCCATAGTTTTTTATTATGCCTGGAGACTCACAATTTCCCATCCACCTCTGCTTTCAAATACTATGGGCAATTTTCTGTGATTTAAAGCAGAATGCAACCAGGAAAATAGCAAGATTTTGAAGTAAATTTTACCATGAGAAAATCCCATCACTGAAGTATAAAAATACAATATGCTTTTTATCAGTGCATTAATTGTATAATGTAGATAATCAAAGAAATAAACTTTTTAAAGTAATGCTATTATAATTGAGATACTGCAAGAATAGAAATACATCCAGTTTGCAAAATTAAGAGCTCTTTTTATTCTGCAATGAAACACTTCCATCATTTTGCACAGAATAAACTGTGTTATACAGTTTCTAAGGTAAATTTCCAAATCCTGGAACCAAAATCTAACACTGCTTAGTAACTGGGTGAGCAACATAAACCCATCAGTAGGTGAAAGTTGTACATTAGCTGAGAATCTAAAGATTAATGTTCTGCCTTGTATCCTTTACCATTACTGAGCATCTGACTGACTACATGCATGTACAGATAAAACTAATCTCTTCCCAGACAGCTGCATTAACATAGCACTATACTTTATGTACTTTATCTTTTATTTCAGGGCTCAGTAGTAGGGATTTTGATTAACTCTTGGTTTTGTGATAACAGAGCTATAAAGTTTTTATCCAAGCCTGGTTTATATCCAAACAGCTTAGGGAGTTAAAGCCCTCATCTAACCACAGTTGTACGGAAATACATCAAATTACATTGGTTAATTAAGAATTTTATCATTTATATTGCTATGTTTATACTCAGAACTTTTGAAATGCTGTGGGGAAAAAAGTAAAATTACAGACCAGGTACCAATAATGCATCTTCAAAACTTTTTTTTTTAAAAAAAGTAAGATTTCCTCCCTTTTGTCTGTGTGCGGGCAATTAATACTATTCCTAGCAGTGCTCTAATCCAAATGCCAAAAATTATTGAAAATTTAAAAAGAGATTTGTTTGGTGCTATTTCTCTTTTGTGTAATAGAAAATGCTGGAAAGAATTAGGGAAATCTGTTTTCTAGACATTTTCATTTCAGCATTACAAGTAGAGCAAGACGGCTGGCAGGTTTGAAATCCAGGGTGACAAAATCATCAAGTAATATAAAACAACAGGATTTTTAGGAAGGGGCGGTGGTTAATAAAAAAGAAACATGAAAAAAACATAGAAGCAATGTGTAGTTTCTAAGAAAGCAACAACAGAAGGAAAAGCTTTCTCCTATTTCTTCTTTTCAAAAATTACTACTAATAAAATAACCATTGGCATAGTTCTAGAAGTTAGATTATCTTTGTAGCAAGACTTAGTAAGGTTCCACTGGTCAAATTTATTTTTTTTATTGATATATCCTTTAGGTATATGCAATCTTGTGCTTAGTAAAATAAAACCTGACTTTCCTAAGGTATCAAAACAGTAGAAGATGCCCCTGGATATACCAGACAGATAGACAAGATTTAGTTTTACAGAGAGCAGATACATTATGATGTTTGAAAACTGAATGAAGATTCAAATCATAAATGCTGAGGAGGGTCGCAAACACCAGCTAGCTTATTGACTGGAATGCTGCTACCACTGTAGCTCTACTGTTCTGGTAAGGAAAAATAAACTTAGAAACAATGTTGAGACTTAAAATAAACATAGTAGTAGTAATTTCAGGCCACTAAGAGTTATGAAAACACAACAGTTTGGGACAGAACAGTAATGAAAAAGAACCCTGGACAAAAGTTCTATGACTTCTGGCTGACACAACAGTTAATTTCACACAGAGAAACTGAAACCATCTAAAGGCGTTTTCAAGATTCAGCCATCAGGTCTTACTTAGGTGTGGAGATAGTAATTTTATCTGACCAAGCAGACCCTTCAGGATCAGTGGTAGAGTAACATTAATTGCAGCAACTGAAGTGGTGCCTCCTACAACAGGGCAGCTGAGAATCATATGGAAAGATCTAAAATAGAAAAATCTTTTGGCTTTCAGGTCTGGACATTCAGACAATTGCTTTATATTCTGCTCCTAATTCACGTTTTTAAAGCTATCCTAGCTGGAAAAAATAACTCTGAGGCCAGAAAGCAAGAACTAAGAGATTGCTGAGATGGCACCAATGCTATTTAACATCTTCATTAATGACATAGGCAAAGGGAATGAGTGCAACCTCAGGCAATTTGCAAATGACACCAAGCTGAGTGGTGCAGTTGACATGTCTGAGGCTTGAAATGTCATCCAGAGGGACCTGGAAAAGCTCAACTGGCCCATGGGAATCCCATGTAGTTTAACAAGACCAAGTTCAAGGTGCTGCACCTGGGTCAGGGCAACCTTCAATATCAACACAGGCTGGGGGATGAATAGGTGAAGAGCAGCCCTGGGGAGGAGGACTTGGGGATGCAGGTGGGTGAGAGGCTGGACATGACCCAGCAGTGTGCACTCACAGCCCAGAAAGCCAAATGTGTCCTGGGCTGCATCCAAAGCAGTGTGGGCAGCAGAGGAGGGAGGGAATTCTGCCCCTCTGCTCTGCTCCTGTGAGACCCCACCTGCAGTGCTGCATCCAGCTCTGGGGACCCAGCACAGGAAGGACATGGATCTGTTGGAGGGAGTCCAGAGCCAAACACCAAGATGATCAGAGGGATGGAGCACCTCTCCTGTGAGGAAAGGCTGAGAGAATTTGGTTTATTCAACCTGTAAAAAGAGGAAGCTCTGCGGTGAGACTATTTACAAGACCATATAGGACGAGGGAGAATTACTTTAAATTGAAAGCACCAAAACAGAAAAAAAGATGCTGAAGATTGAAGACTGAGTGATGTCAGGGTGAAGAGATACATCAAATGAGTTTTAATTCTGACTAAAAAATACAGTCTTCAGAGTAAAACTCTAATTGTCTTCTTGGTTAAGAGCTATTTCAAGTACAAAAGTTTTTGGTTAAAAAAGGGAGGCACTGAAAAGGACTCTGAAGTTGAACGATTGTAGTGGTTTTGATTTGCTTATCTGAGTCATGGCACCATTTATGTGGTGATTTTATGTTTGCTGAATTTTGGTTTTTTCCAACTGGGAGATAGGATTTTGGGAGAAAAAAAGGCAAAACAGGCTCAACTTGAATGTAAAGCAGATAGATTTTATTAACATACACTAGAGAAAAAGGAAAGAAAGGAAAATGAAACTTTCAAACACCTTCCCCCTTACCACAAACTGTTCACTTTCCCACTCAACATAGAGAGAAAACTATGATTTTCAGTCAGTTGCAACTATGTAAACATAATCCTGCATCACTTTGGGAGAGGAGTCTCTCTAGAGTACTATGGAGGTACATGCCACAAGAAAAGGTCTGGTGGCTCTCAATGTCANCGCAGCCCCTGGCGCAGGGCCAGCACTGCCGATCTGCAATCCTCCTCCTCTCCCCATCGGAGGGGCCGGGGGAGAAAGGGGACACTGCTGGCCCAGGCAGCCTTCCCACAGGCAGTGGCCTGCCCTGAGGCCTAGCCGGGCCTGGCCCCAGGGGACCAGACCCAAACTTCTGACTTACGAAGGGATGTTAATTCCTTGCCAGCCTGAAAAGGAAAAGAGCCGAGTCACCTGGGAGCTTTAAGTCTGGGTTCTCCAGAGGCGTGAACAACACTCCTATTCGTCAGCCAAGCTGTCAATCTTTGCTATAACTTCCTTAGGGGAAAAAAACCCTCACATTCATGCTAAACCACAACGATAGTGATTCAGAAATACTGTCTGAATACAAGCAAAAGAAATTGATCTTATTTTGCTAAGAATTTTGCAAGTGTATCATGATTTTATTTCACTTCTATTCACCCTCATTCTGCAAGTTGAATTTGCATGTATTTTCAGTCTCAGTTTCTTTGTCAAAATCTCAGTGAGGTGTGATGAAATTCAACAGAGGAAGAAATTAGGAGATAGATGAGGAACACAAAATGGAAGCTGTCAGGACCACAGAAGGTTGGTTACTACGTGACACTTTATATAAGAGGATCAGTTAAAATGGATTTTAATCTAACCATACTAGTCAGAAAAAGCTCACATTTTATGACTCCAAACATATGATCACTCTCTTATGTATCAGCAATTTCTAAAAGTATTGTGTCAACAATTTCTAAAAGGATTTTTCCGTCTTCTTTTGAATATGATTTAATGGGGAGTTGTTTCTGTCACACAGACAGAAGGTTAAATAAACTGAAACAAAATCCTCTACTGACATGCTCTGTGAATCAAACTGAAAATTGTGCAGTAAGTGATGACCCTCTTCCTTACTTCCTTTCAGCTGTCATGTTACCAAAAAACCATTAAAATTAAAAAACTCCAATGTAAAATTAACACCTACGTAGCATTAAGAAGCAGGCATTCTTTATTTGGCTGGATGCACAGGGAAGTACCAGGGGAATTATGAATCCTCCCAAATACGTGCATGCTGAGTACAAGGAAGTTTCTGTTTATATACTCTCTTCTACATATTTATTCATTGACTGTCCCGGACAAAACATACATACAATAATAATTTCCCCATAATCACTAACAAATTTCCCCACCCCTTTACACATGCATTCTTCTGTCCTGGGAGTATCTTTGGTGGTCCGTAGTGTTCACAGAGCCCAGTGTTACAGCTGACAGTGGAGTAGGCAGGGCACTGGGGCTGGTGAGCTTCCAGTTCTCCTCCTTACACAGTGGGCATTGTGAAGTGCCATAGGCCAGTGCTTTTGATAGAACAAACAGTGTGTTAGCTCACCAGGTAGACAACATCTGGTAACATCTGGGTAGAGACTTCACAGTGCAGATGCTTCAAATGATCTTTTGTACATTCCTACCCATCTGCCGCTGCTAAATGATGTGTTAAGTCTGATTACCTATGGTATTGACCTAACTTGAACTGATTCTGTGTTAATACAAAGTAGTGCTTACACAATTAGTTACAATGTCTAACTTGTAAGGCAACAGCTTCAGTTTATCATTAGTTTGGAAACCTAAAACTAGTGTATTCTTTACTTAGCATGTGTGTGAAACTTTGTCCTGATTTTTCCTTTTCTGTCAGATCACAAGCAAACACATCTGTACTATATGAAATGCTAATGAGAAGCAGTTTACAAAAATAATGAATAGCAGTATTTTTCTTCTTTTTTTAGCTTAGAAATACAGTATTTTCATGTTAACGTCAGCAGAAACTGCAAATATCAGAATGTAAAAGAGGACTATTCAAGTCGGGTCAGAAAAAAAAATTAAATATATAAAGTTCCCACATTTTTACTGTCTAGTTTTCCAACACATGATTTGTTTGACAAGTATTATCTTTTTTCTGTTTTTTAAATAATACAGCATGAGAAGTTAAGAAAAGGTGACACATTTAAATACACTATCTTTGTAACTCCTTAATTAGCTTCAGGCATTTCTTACTGCCTGAACATGGTAGCTAAAACATGAGCGGTAAATGACATTTTCCTTTGTCAAAGGCTACCTATGGGCCTTTTAATATTTTGGCTGTCCTAACACTTAATAAAAAATCCATTGAAATGAAAATGTTAATTCATATTATTTATTATGAGTGCTGAAACAGATCGCTAGCAATGTCCCCACAAAAATTAACTGATTTACAAATAAAATAAGGCTCTCAGTCTGGTCAGTCCATGTATTCCTTCTTTGAGGTGGCAGACACCTTGTGACCTTTAGCCAGTCTCATCTGGTTTTGTGGAAGTTTCAATGAACTTCCTTTGTGGAAATGATATGGAGACAAGTACTTCAATCTCATGCTAATACATCGATGCTTAAAAACTTATAATTTAGCCTTAAAAACTGGTATCCTTTCAAGATTCAGTATATTTGACACAAAAACAAGCTTGAGTTAATATCCATGTAAATGGAAAAGTATCAGTGTTTAAACAGATGTCAACAACTTCTTAGGAAATGGAACTGATGTTACAGGTGATGATGAATGAAGAGTTTCAAAACAGTTTCATTGCAATAATAAAAAATGACATGTGAGAAAATAAATAGATTGCATTAAAACAGAAGATATTGGAAATTTAAGGTTAAGAAATTGAAAACAGGAGTTGCACCTCAAGCTTCAAAACTCCTTTCTAAGTTCAAAACTGGAAGCTGTTTAGCTAATACTCATATTTTCCCAGAAAGATGGAGCTTAACAGAGTAGATTTTAATATAGTCATTCTACCCAGACACAAATATCCCAAAGCAAACTCCAGAAGGCTGGTCATTTTTAGGAAGTGGTATTTTCTTACAGCTCTAAAATATTGAAGTTCTCAATGGGTTCCCTGGGAGTTGAAGCAGGCCAAAGGAGATATAAATCAGTATATTTTGTCTTTTTTGTAACTTCTACAGTTCTAGCCCTGCTTAGTTATTACCACAAGAAAAAAAAATTTAAAAAGAGGAAAAAAGTAACTGTCTCTTGAGGTCATCTCTTAACAATTGCATAACTCTTTTAATACTTGATTCCTTGCATTGACTCCAACAGCCAAAGGCAACGAGTTCTACCACAAGCCTTGCCAGTTTCATTCTTCTCATTTCATGAGTTAAATGACAACAAATGCCAGTGATAAAGAAAAAGCAAAGGGAGTGAACCCCACATTCAGGCCCAGGTAACTAGGCCCTTATGAGCAAGCACATCTTTCACCTGAAGTGCAGAGCCATGCCTTCTCCATGGGCTGTCCCAAAAGAGCAGCGGCCAGCACATGCAGCCACAGAGTGAGAGGTAGGTCCTTCCATGATACAACCCAAATGTACAAGAAATGTGTGAGGTCATCTCTTGGGAAATAAGAACAAGTATACTGAGAAATGTGCAGTGGGTGCACAGGTCAGCAGGCTGCTAGGACACATTAGAATGATGGAGACAGTTCCAGGGGTGCCACTGTGAGTTAAGTCTGAACTTCTGTTTAAGGTAACCAACTACTGCAAGGTTTGGCTTGGAAAAAATTCTGACCTCTACTATTTCTTCCTTCACTATCTAGCTCATTACTAGCTTCCAAGTCTTTCAGGAAGTGTTTCTTTTGTTTTGTTTTCTTTTTTTTTTTTTTTTAAATGAGTTAAAAGAAGGGAAAAAAAAGTCAATTATAAATTTCGGTACTGAGCTATGAATTCCAGTGTAGCTGAGATTCATCCTAAGGAATGAAGTCTCAGCAGAGATTACCCATCAGTTCTTTGTACAGTCACAGCAGCTCTCTTGTACTCATATCTGGTCCATTATTTTGATTTTGATTAAAAGTTGTAAAAAACCTGTTGGGTTTCTATGAAGGGTAATAAGTTTTCCTAACCTTTAACTTATTTCTTCTCTTGTGCAAAAACATTTTGTGTGCTAAAAGCTGGCAACAAGTTCTTAGTCATCCCTTGTCAGCAATTGGATTTTAAATGCTTTTTTTTAGCACTTGAAGTACATGGTTAGAGTCCAATTTCCTACAAACTTTAAATACAAAAATAATTCCTTGGGGCTAAGCAAATTTAAAGAACCATTTGCCAAAATATCCATCAATTCTTTAATAGTTACTGATAGAATGACTGTGTCAGAAAGTCTCTTGCTTCCAGAAGACATCAAGTAAGTATACCATGGTTATTTTTTTTTCTGACAATGAACCCATACTTATTTCATCTTAAGCTAATTATGAACGTTTTTTTCCTTTTCTTTTTTTTTTTTTTTGACAAATCATCTCAGCTGTGTTAAGCACAAGACCTGAACACCTAAAATAGTTCTATAATGCAACGTCTTTAAGACTGGAGCCACTGAATAACTTTGCAGTATTTCATCCTGAGTGAGATTTCAATCATCACAATAATGCAAAACTTTTGAGAGATTGCCATCTTTATGCAGAGAGTTTCAAGACAGTGTTAACTTTCTACTATGGACAGCTGGTTCTATAATTCTATAGAAAATTAGAAGCCTATAGGAGGTAATAACTTAAAAGCTTGTTACTGAAGCTTAGCAGAGGAGGTAGTAGCTGCCTCTGACCTACCACAGTGGCTGAACTTTTTAAAGTAGTTTTGGAGTGTAATGAGCCGAATTCAGGTAGGTAGTTTTTTCCTGGTTGGAGTCAAGGAAGCTGTGAAATATGTAAAAGTAGTTCATTCACATGTACCTTTTCAGAATAGAATAAATGATAAAAATGTCAGACCAAGTTTTACCCTTAATCTTGTGCTATAATACCAGTCAGCAGGCTCGCTTGGACACAGCTGAAGGAAAACTTCTGAAGTTTAAAAGTTTAAGATATTTTAATTTCATGGGTATAAATTATGTCAAGTGCATTTGGAGAATGCATGTATGTTAAATACACCTTAATTCATGTAACTTGCACAGAGCATTTTCTTGATTGGTGCAAGTGCATTATTTTAATATAGAACAATGTTTTAAAATGTTATATGAGAACATGAATTCTCATCTAAGTAGTCTGTGAAGAATAAGGAGAAACAACTGTGATGGTGTCTAAAGACACTGCCACCCCCATAAAAATGAAATTTACTGAAAAACCTCAAGTTTTCCTTAAAGACACAAAACAAAAGAAATGGAACAAATAGCATACCAAAATGTCCTAAAGCATTACTAGTCTGTCTGGTCTATACCAGCTCTTGGATACCATTGTAATATAAGTTGTCTGGGCATTTCATATATGAGGTATGCATCCACACACTCATATGCATGCATCTGTTTACTTTGCTTGTTTGCTTTTTTTTTTCTGTTGGGATGTTTGTGGGTTTGTATATGCATAAGACGGCACATATCAGTATTTTGTCCACTTTGTATGATTGCTGTAACTGGATGAAACCCCACTAGGAAATAAACCTGAATATTTGCATAAATATGAGTATAAATAACATGTGGCAACAAAACTGGTTAATAACTGCATTTAGAAGGCCAGCCATAACTAGCTCATTTACATTTTGGTGCCATTGGGAAAGGATAAAATTAATTTTTATCATTCCTTCACTGAATTAATTTGAAAAAAAATATATTTATACTATGTGAACCCATTCTTTCCATACAGTATTTTTATATGCTTTCATACAATAAATAGCTGTTTCTTTTCCTCTTCATATTGATCAGGAGAATCATATATCATATATGAAAATTCACTTTGAAATGAAATTATTTTTCTGTCAGAAAACAAATTGTTTGCATAGAACAGGGGGTCAACTGGCCTTCCTTCAGCAGGCAAACTGCCTGGAAATTGTAGTTAATGTTCAGAAGTAAATGAGAGATCTGGTAAATATAACTCTGGAAGTCTAAACAAGGTGCAGGCTCCCAACTTTAAAAGTTTATCCTCTTTAGAGTCCTCATTATCATCGTTATAATCTTTATTATTCTCCTAGGAGAGACTGCTTTACTTTACAGATCTGACTATACACTGAGGTGATAATTCTTATGCACTTGACGAAAAATATATAATTTTTTAAAAAACTGTAAAATGTAGCATCATTTCAACTTTCATAAGGAAAATTAAGAGAAGCACAATGCATTTTGTAGTTCCCTTCTCAAAATTGCAGAGGTTTTGTGCATTGAGTAACATGGATTTGAGGACATAATTACAAGTTGCCTAGCTTTGGTACATATGAAAATAAAATGGTTGACTTTCATTGGGGTAGATATTCCAAAATCATCAGCTGCCTACTCAAATTCCAGGACAATGGATTCTCAGTGAATCTGCTGGTTTTGTTCAAAATATTCTGTATCAAAAAGTTTAGGTTTTGACTGTACAGAATCATTTACAGATTAATAGCTAAAATTCACACAAAGTCAATGCATTTCAGATGTACTTAAAAACTTTTGCATTTACTTTTCTTGAGGAGCCTTGTGATCAAATTTACCAGCTCAACAACTGTAGGAAAGCAAAAAGCTTTCCAGAGCTCTGGATGTTTGGGAAAGCAATTTGAAATGTGTAAAATATTTGTGTCAGAATAATTTGTGTACTCAAACCATGAAGAAACGCAAGCATTATATATCTTACATGACAATGGTATAAAGTCACATGAACAGGGATTTCCTTCTAATCCTAGACAAATGTGGAAAACACTGTTGCATCTACTTTTCTTTCTCTTTGCACTGTAATGATGTTCTGATGAAAACCTCCACCAGTCTCTCCTGACCATCTTGTGCACAGCCTTTGGACGCATTTCAATCAGGCAGCAGAGCAAACATTCATGCCTTAAGTATGACTACTGACAAGAAAACTTCAGGTTCCGCAAAACCAAGAAAATAAAAATTGCTTCATCAATGTCTATATTCAAGATTAGGCAAGCAACCAATGGATAAAAAAGTCCTTCACACACTCCCAGAATCACAGGATAGCTGAGGTTGGAAGGGACACCTGGAGATGATATATTCCAATTCTGTTGTGAAAACAAGAGCAAGTAGAACAGGCTGCTCAAGCTATATCCAGTCAGGTTTTAGATATCTCCAAATGGAGACTTCACGACCTCTCTTGGCAACCTGTTCCAGGGTTTGATCAACCTCACCAGAAAAAGACTTTTCTTATATTCAATTCAGCTGGCTTTCAGTCCACCTCACTGTCTCTGGTGCCTCAGAGTCTAGTACCAGACACAATTTTTATTTTCCAGTATCAATTTGAAAAGAGGAGGTAGTTTTGGGGGCCAGGTCACAAACCTTACTGTAGTCAAGAGCAGTCCACTGCTCTTCCTTCATCTGGCAAGCCAATCATATATTCAGAGAAGGTAATAAGATTTATTTCCCCTTCATAATCCATGCTGATGGCATGCGATCACCTTCTTATCCCTGAGATATTTCAAAATTATTACCTTGGCTCATGCCTTTTGAAATTTAATGTTACATTATTAACAATATTATGCACTTTGATTACCAGATAGTACAAAAATATTTTTTTCTCTTAAGACTAATTAGCAAAACACTGAGATATATAACCGGCCAGAAAAAAATAATTTACTATATAGACTACTTGTCTAATGGAAATCCAGTGGAAAAAATGATATTGTCTCCAATAGGTATAGGTGTGATATACACATCTTATGAAATTAGGTCACTCAGAAAGGTCTGTAAAGCAAGTTAGACAGAGTAGAGAGGTAGATGATAAGAAAGGGTCTATTTATTGAACCAAAGGTTGAACTTGCAGCATTTGTCACTTCCATTTGCTGAGATTATTTTATAATATACTCTCTTTAAGAGTAAAATGGTTAAAAATTTGTCACTTATAGTGGAATGGGGTTTCAGAAAATTTATGAAAACTGACTGTATTTGTATTTTTTATGTCTGTGGATTTGTGCTCCTGTTCCACTACCCTTATTAGTTAAGTGCCAACTTTGTCAAAACGATCACTGCCATTAGCAACACTGAATCCAGAATGTGTTTGAGAAGTATCCAAAGATTTAGATCAACAGATGGTTCTTTGATAGTTTCATATTCTAGTTAAAGTACAAGATTTGGCAGTAAAGCAATACACAGTATGGATGAGATATTAAATGTTGCAAAGTTTGCTGCATATTCAGTAGCTAATTTTCATTCAAAGTGTTCTAAATATTGCATTAAATGAGCCAAATTCACTTTTTCTTTTTTTTTCTCAAACATCTCATAAAAGTCAGTGGAACACACATGCAATCATCAGGTAAGAGAATTTTGGCCTACAGAACTTTTTGTAGAATTTACAATAGCATGACCATTCAGAGTATATATGGGAATTCTAACTGGTTGTTCTGCCTAGCTGAAGGGTTCATTGTCTAACCTCCTTCTCTCGCTACAGTGCCAGAAGTACAAAGCACTGAAGAGTAATATAATAATCAGAGTATATGTTATGACAAAGAAAGGCATAGCAAAGGAAAATAATGCTAAAGATTAGAATTTTGTCTGTAAAGGTAAGAATTTTCTTGAAAGGAAGAATTAATAAATAGCTTAACTGAGATGAACATGAATATTGTGAAGTATAGAGTATAAACAAAAGATCATATATTCTTCATATAACCAAGCCCCAAGCCCAGAATATTCATAGAATAGCTTTCTTTGTTGCAAATGCTTTCCCAGTACCACACATGGTAGATTAATAGTCCTTTGGTTAAAAGAAAACTTGTGAATCCAATTTTAAGACTTTTATGTTTTTGTTGCGCAATCCACCAAGACAGGACTCATTTAAAACTAAAGGACAGGAAGAAAATCTTGCAGCTTTCCAGAGTACAAATATGAAGTCAATACATGACCATTAAACAATTCCCTTTCTTTAGAAGAGAAGGATATTTCAATATTTTCCATATAACTGAAAGTTATTTCAATTACCTAAACATTTTCCAGGAACTCTGCTAAATTACATTGGGAAGGGTGTTTTTTGTCCAGATGTCAGCTGTATTTGTACATAATAGAAAACAAGAAAGAAAAATTAAGTTATGGATGTTTCTTCCATCTAAATACCAAAAAACCATAAGTATTGAAAGAATAAAGATAATGAGAAAAAATAGTGGGCTGTAAAAAGGATAGGAGGTACAGACTTTGCCATAGCACAACACTCTCCGTTTCACCCCAAAAGGGTGAGAAAAGTCACTATTCCTAGGATTTTTACCAAGTTCTTACACTGAAGGAAATATGTATTCCTGAAAAAGATAGTATGAGGAAATGTAAGTAAATAATTTCATTGTAATGTTACATAGTTTTCCTGCTTTATGATAAAATCATAAGTTTTAGTATGAACGTATTTTTGTCCTGACTATAAACTTCACTCATTTTCTGAATCAGTCACCAAAGACAGAATACTTTTTATCTCTTTTGTAAATAGGCTTCATCTTTACCTCCTTTCTGTAAAAAGCCTCCCTGTGTAGTGTGTAAACACTCCTTTTTCTGTGTGGAAATTAATTTAGGACACAACGACAGCCTTGATGCAATGAGCTATCTTTGTGTAGGATTGCACTCTGAAATAAAACAGATCTGGATTAAGTGAAAATACAGAACAGTGTGCAAACAGGACCTTGAGGTATTGTATCAACAGCAAAGGAGAACAGTCTCCTAAAGAACTATTCTTAGTTTTGAGGTTACATTTTCAGAAAGACTGAATGTTCTAAAAGCTTTTAGTGCATTTTAGGTGTTTATTTAAAAATATAATGAGTTTCAAAAGAGTTTATTTTTTTCAAATCAAATATTTAATTTACTTTAGCATAGTCAAGTATACAAAGAAACTAAAATCAAATCACTGAATTTTAGGTTCAAGTAAAGCAGAGGTCAATAGAGAATTTCTAGTAACAGTTTCTTTTAATACAGTAACAACATTAACCCATAATGGCAATAATGGACAATGCCAAAGTATTCTGATTTAAAAACCATCAAATTCTATATTCAGAGTAGGAAATTCAGATGGTATGTATTTAGCTATTTATTTATGTTATATTCTAAAATCATATGCTTTTCAATGATGGGGATTTCTATTTGTTTGTCAGATATTCTAATAATGTAAAGCAAGAAAAACACTATGGAAAGCTGACGAACATTTGCATAGATTTAAGTTGTTTAAGGTATTTATTTCACAGTTTTTTCCTATCTCCTTATTGGCACCTGAAGAAGACTGCATTTCCAATACTTAGAAAGAGCTCACTGACATTTCACTGCTGTGTTTGCACTTACTGTCAAACACTGTCCAGAAAAAAGATGTTTATGGTGTATGTTTTTTCATATAAAGAAGCACTCTGGGCAAGAAGGGGGGAAAAACTGTCAGCAGAGAAATAAAGTCATGGATCATTTGTTATTTAATTAATGTTACATTGATTCAGGTGGTCAAAAATAATCAGTGAAAGCCACATTTTTAGATGTTGAAGAGGAGGTGTTATTAGTGTCATCACCAAAACCACAAAGGCTAATACATCTACAGAAATTACTGATTGCATTAGGTATGTCCATGCAGACAGCAGAAGTGCTCTCAAGAGGCCTAGTTTCAATATGGAAAAGAGTTTACTTATTACCTACCTGAGTTTCCAGGGTGGAAGCTAACAGAGAATGAACCAGCATGAAAATATGTTGCATGGCAGAACTATTACTGCTCCAAAGCAAAATTAATTAATTTTCTTGATTTTACTCATAAGAAAGGATGGATTAAAATATGGGTTTATTTTTGGGATCAACATATCTTGCTTTCATAAGTGGCAGTATTTTTGGCTTCTTCTGAACTGGAATCTTAAATGAGCTAAGTTTTAAAATTTTCTAAAGATTTTGACCTGAATGAGGCAATGAATTTCAAGAAATTCTGAACTCTCTGGGAGTTGAAAACCAGAAAATCTGTCTTGAAATGAAGAAAAGTCTTTCTTCCTATGAGGAAAAATTGTGTCTGTCCACATTTGGGAGGACAGTATGGGAGAGTGATGAACCTCAAAGGGCATCTTGGTCACAGTCATTATGGCTTCAGAAGTCAGAGGCTTTATCTGTACTTCTCAGAGGGGGAAGTTCAACAGCCCAAAATACTATTATTATTATTAATAATTATTATTATTGTTATTGTTGTTATTATTGTTATCATTGTCATTATTTTAACTTGCATACATAGAGCCAATGCCTACAGCAAACCAAAGTGCATCCTGAAGATGATGTCAATATTAAGAAGTTCAGCAGTGTCAGAGAATATTTCAACCTCATTTGTCATGAGTACTAAATTGCTAAAACAGCTCCTAACACAGTTTCAGCCTGTACCAGGTTTTGACGCAAACTGTTCTCAGGCACAGCTCAAGGGTTAGTATGGGTCATGGACTAACTACTCCCAGCAAACAGTTTCATGTGTGACAGGGAAGAGACCTTTGTGACACAGAGGTTTGCCTGTCAATGATGACTGACATCAGTGCCCCTTCACAGTCTCTGACACATGTAATTTGCTAATTAAAACACAGCTAAACTTGTCCCTCTACTTGAGAAGTTTCTGAGGGTGGTAAAATTTGTATAATTTCTTTATAGTGCAGGGAGCACTTGTGAGTTTGAAAGACCGAACCTTTTAGCAGGAAATCAGCAGTATTTAAAAAAATCAGCAGTATTTTAAAAAAATCTATTTTGAGACTGATGAAAGTTTTTGTTCTTCCTCCATACAGGGTCAATTTCATTCAGTATTGGGAAGTGGTGCATGTCACATGAAAATGTCCTTGATCACTGTAACTGTAATGAACAGTATTTTTCACACAGATCCCACAACCCCCATAAGCCCCTTGCGTTTTGTCAGGCCAGGAGATTGAATAGTTAACTGAAAAGTAAGTTACATTGTTTATAGAGCCTCTTATCCCTTTCATTCCAGGTATTTCCTAAAGAAAACAATTTGTTTTTCTTCATGGAAATTAGTGACTTCTGTCAGTTTAGATCAGTTTTGAGTCCTTTAGAGCATTTAGGAAAGAATACAAAGAAATAACCCAAATCCCGAAATTATTAGACAGTGATAAAGTAGGATTTTGATAACTATGGAAAACAAAATTCCTCTCACTATCATCCTGATACACATCTGTACTGACTTCCTGAAGACAATGAAGCCATTTGAAATGATGCAGTTCGAAGCAGGAGCTCAACTGGTTGGCAGTCCAATGCTGTGCAAATGTTACCACACAAGACCCAGGATGGGACACTTGAGTCTTTGTCCTGTCAATGACAGTAAAGATTTAAAACACAGTAAAGGTCATGCCTCAGGGCAAGCTGCCAGCTTGACCAAAAGCATCTAAGGAAATGACAAAAGGAACCATATATAGCAATTATGTTTCTTAAAGGGGATTTTAGTAGCTTCAATAGGCAAAAAGGTTGTTGCAGATTTTCTGAGTTTGGTTTATTTATTATAATTATTTATAATTATATCTTTTGCATTAAAACCATAAATAATCTGCTTCCATCGATTTTAGACACAGAGAATGATTATAGATCATTTTACTTGCCTTTTGTTTGACTATGTTTTGATGTTTATTGTATTTTGGTGTTTATATTTTGATTAGGTTTCAGAGTAATAAGGTAAGTAGTTCCAAGAAAATACATGCATTTGTCCATCATTTTTAATAGATATGTTTTATCTCACTTTTTAAATAGCCAACCAAACAAAATATATTCTGGAACTTAAGACATACCACACTGAAAATCGTATACAACACTATACTGGATAGCTATTTAATTTATTTCTTTGTGGCCTTCATTATACCTAAAAAATATATTAGATTAATATCTGTGGGGGAAAAATCAAACCCAAAGACTTCAGCAATATTTTTAATTTTTAGACTTCTAATTTTATCCATTAGTAGATGCAATTAAATTTATCATTATATGATCTGACATTGAAAATTCTAAATGATTTTCAAAAGCAAATAGGTTGAACTGAGTTAGCTACTCAAATGCCCTTTCGTAGCATATATTAAAAAGGAATGCATAGAAAGAAAATTGCAAGCATTTTATAGGTAAATGTGTGAAATCAACTTAGCCTCACAGTAATGTAAAGATACATGAAGATATATTATTAATCCAAGTTTGGCACTGAAAATTATTTATGCTCCTTAACTTTGCCAAGAAAAGATAAGAGTCAGATGTTTTTTCCAGCTCTTACCATCCATTCTTCTGCCCTAGTGCAGATAGCAGTGAAGCTGAACCAGCCTCTGGTTCACATCTTGGGCAGGTTAATAGGTCTTCAGACTTCATTTACCTCTAGGATTTCAGACCATCGTAAGTTTAAAACATAGTTTCATACTGACAGTTTAATGGTCAAATAAGCAAAGACTTAACTTACTTTTAACATCTAAACCTTCTGACGTTTCTTACCAGGCCACAAAAATGAATTTCAGCATGAGTTCTCTGATGTGTCCTTGTGCACATGTGGCACTGTCTAAACCAGCTGCTTGTTTACATTTATAACCCTTTCAAAATATTTTCCTTATCTTTTTTTTTTATTATTATTATTACTATTATTTTGCATGGCCTCTGAGACAGGGAAGGTAAGCAAAGAGATTCTCTTTTTCTTACCTTTTTTTTTGTTTAGCCAACCTTCAAAGTCACATTATAGATCATCTAAGGGGAGGGGGAATCTCACACAAGTTAAACACTCAACTTTGTCTTTTGCCAGGAGAGGGGTCTGGAGGTTGTTTTATTTTAATGAATGTGTCAGACCTGAAAGTGTTCACCATACAACCAGCTCTTGCCAACAGTAGGTCAAAGAATTAAATCATTGTATTCATGAGACAGAAATGTCATCCCTTCCTTTTACACAGAGACCCTTCACCTTCTAGCCTTGTAAACATTCTAATTGGCTCTTTTCCAACAAAAGCAAATTAGTTTCTTGACTTCATTTTAACATACAAAGGTAAAAGAGAAATTTGGAATGTGTATAAAACCCTGTCAATATCAAAGGAGTTAGATTTTTGATGGTAGAAAAAAGAAGACTTCAACTTTCAGCATGTAAACAAAGTAATTCTCTTCATTTTTAGCTCTTAATAAGTTTCTTTCTTTGCTTAGAAAAGTCTATAAATATTAATGGTTTATATTTAGACATGTGATATTTATCAATGTGATATTAAATGTTTTTGATATGTGCTGTTAAAAGGGAATGATTCTTCTGAATCCTTTCAAGACCTCAGAGGCCAGGAAAAAAATTAAAATAACAGTGATTGATATTTTGCATTTTGTGCCCATCAACAAATGACTGGAGAAATAATGCAAAAGAGTTAAAGAGCTTTAAAATAAGTTCAAAGGAAGAAGGGATAAAATTAGGCATACTAGTGATAAGTTTTGGGACAGTATGACAGTGTTTAAGACAATGCCAATGACAATGTTTCACTGTGGCCCACAGTGAGCTGAGTACACTGGAGTGCATTAGAAATATTTGTACCATAATTCACACAATATGAGAAATAAATAAGAGGAAGTAACAACTTTGGCAGTCATGCCAATGGAGACATTGGCATAAGTGAGTTCTGATGGGAAGAGTTCTGGGACTGGAGTGGTATTATGGGAAGTTACAGGCCTTTGCCATAGTCCCCCAGAACATTCTTCTCTCTAAATTGGAGAGAGATGGATTCAGTGGGTGAATTGTTCAGTGGATGAGGAATTGGTTGGATGGTCACACACAGAGGGTAATGGTCAATCACTCAGAGTCCCAATGGACATCAGTGACAAGTGGTGTCCCTCAGGGGTCATACTGCCACCAGTATTATTTAATATCTTTGTCATAGACAAAGGGATTAAGTGCACCCTCAGAAAATTTGTGGATGAGACCAAGCTGAGCGGTGTGATTGACACACCTGAAGTTCGGAATGTCATCCACTGGCACATGGACAAGCCAAGAATGAGCCTATGGGAATCCCATGAGGTTTAACAAGGCCAAGTGCAAGGTGCTGCATCTGAGTGAGGCGACTCCCAATATCAATCCAGGCTGGGGGATTAATAGATCAAAGATTGCTGTATCCTCCTCTACTGAAGAACTCGTTTTCCCTTGACAGTGCAAACTGACTGGACAGTGAGCTCTAGGTGGAGGCGGAGCTGATCCTGCCAGTATGAAGGCAAGGCAAATCTCCCTGTCAACAACTTTAAAACCACTTTTACTTAACTTTAATCTTCACCCAGTCACATGGAAGCACAAACAATAAGAACATGGAAGAGCAAACTGACATTACAGATCCATGAGTCTTAAGAGCCATGGCCATGTGGTAAAAACCATCCTCTACTTTGAATGCCAACAGCAACTTCAGAGAAACTGAAGTCTCCATACTGGACACTTTTAAAAACCTGCTAGACATAGCCCTGAGAGCTGGCTCTGGATTCATGTGTTCTGTGTAGGGGCAGTGGACTAGATGATCACTCTCAGCTGTTCTGTAATTCTGTGATGTACCTCATTTCAGTGATTTCACAGGTGCATGCACTTTTGGCAGAACTATATTGGTGTTGCACAGTTGCAAGGAAAATGGAATAACACATTTATTATGACACCAAAAATCTTCAAAATTTTCTAAGGATAACAAACTTTTCTTTTTGATTGAGGATCTTTCAAAACTCAGTGGTTTCTGAAGGTGATTTTTAAATGGCCTTTAGCACAATGTTTGTTTCACACTGAAAATGTCAAATAGGTGCCAGAAATGCTTTTCAGTATTCTATTCAGCAAACTAGGTGCCAGTGTAACCTATAAATAGATAACACATTGGTAACTCAAAGCCTGTTTATTAACAACAGAGGAGGAAAACAGAGAGAAATTTATAAGAAAACAACAACTGAAATGTTAAGTAGCAACCCTTTTCTCATTTTATTTTAGATTTTTTTCTTAAAAGGTCTTTTTCAGTAAATATAGAATACAAGTAACAAAGACAGCAGTAGCCCAAGATTCCCTGCAATGCCCTCTCCATATGCATCAATCAAGACCTCACACATCAATACTTCCTTTCCTGTCTAATATTTATGAACCTGTTTCCAGTTATCTGAAAGTGTATGTCATGAAGTCATAAGAGCTGCCTAATTAATCCTCATATTTTCTCCAACAAGAATGTCTGAAAGTATGATTTTGTGTTTTGGTCACTCATACTATGTTAGCAACTTCTGTAGAGACTCACAAATAAGTGAAACGGTAAAAATAAATAAATTTTTGAACATTACACAGGGTTGTTTTACATTCTAAAACTAACTGAAGATTTTTTCTCTCTTGCATTTGAATCTGCTATTATGCTGTTTGAATTTAAATCCATCTATTCTTCAAACAAACAAGTGACCAGGTATATAAACTATTTCAGCTAAGGAAAAAAAAAGAGACTTTTAACATGTAGGTAAAATAAAAAGCAATGATCTATGTAACTGTCAGAAGAGTGGCTATAATCTTAAAGCTGTTATTCTTTTTATGTTTGCTATTACTCATATAAATAATTAAATTTTTTCAGAACATTTTTCTTTCTAGAATATATTTTCTACTAAAAGAATATTTTAATTTTTCAAGCAAGGTATTTAATATACATTTCATATACATTAATATAAATTTCTGAGGGTAAAAAAATAATATCTTCCAAATTTTAGGACCAAAGTTTGCCTCCAGTACTTTCTTGTGGGTTTATTAAAGCAAATACCCATTTCATAAAAGTAATACCAAAGATATAAAAGTAATATGCATTATTGCATTCTGGTCACCTTGCTATTGACATTTAAGAAGAATACATCAAATAATGATGTGTCTTCTTCATACTCAGTTTTGTAACCCTTAATTTTTAACCCCATATTCCATACTTTTCTACCTCCTGCTCATGTCTATACTTCTCTTCCTTTATACACATCCTCACATATCCTCATTTTCTCCAGACCACACATACAGGCATATACAAGCCTGAGCAAACTCCATCCTGAACCCATTTATTTTCCAATTTTTTTCACATTCTCACACCCATACATAGCACCACACAGTCTGGTTTCTCCGGACTTAACATCAGCTCAATTTATTTTAATCAAAAGAAAGGAAAAGGAAGTTGGCATGAATAGCAACATAATTCTAACAACTTTACAAATACATTAACATGGAATTTCTTTCAATCTATGCCCCTTATAACTTCCATTCAGCATGATCCTTTGCATAATTAAATAATAAAGGAAGTAACAATGGTTTACTACTTTAGAAAGTATAGCCAGTAGATACAAAAGTTTATAGATTATTAAGTCAATATACTTACAGGAATCATGGTGAACTCCTTTAGTTTTAGTGAGAATGTAAAATATCATGTGATTCCATAGTAATTTCCACATACATTGGAATTTCCCAGCATACTGCTTTACTTCAGAGAAAGAAAACAGAAGGAAAAGGAAGACAAGGCAAGGCAAGGCAAGGCAAGGCAAGGGTCTATACAGCAAGGTCCCTCCAAACATAGTGGTTGATACACGTGAAAAATGAGCAAATAGTGAAATGCTATGTGGAATGGGAGAGAAAAAGACACAAAGATTTGAAAACTGACTCTTATGTAAACAAAAATATTACATTTATTTACTACAAAAAGGCATGAAGGAGAAAGTAGAAAAATCTGTAGTGAATTCCTCAAAACCAAAGAGTGTAGAAAGATAAAATGTGCTCTTTCCTTGTATTAGAAAATCTCTTTCTTTGTAAAAAAAAAAAAAGTAATTTTATTTCCTCATTTAATGTTATTTCATGACTTTGAAAGCAATCATGTTTTAACACCCACGGAAATCAGCTTTTTCTTCTAATCTTTAAATGAAAGCTTCATTTCTGTCTATTTATGGTACATTTGGCTCATTTTTCTTTATTACAGATAGCATGACTACACTTAGTGGAAAATGAAGTTTTGTGTGCATACATTGTTATCAACACACTGTATAAATTTAGTGGGTGCCAAAGAAAGAGAGTTAGATACGCTGGACTCTTTTAGGCTTCTATCATTTCAGCTTAGTAACCCTGTATTTTCAGCAGTGGTGTATACACAAAAGAATTTTTTTTTTTCATTGCAGAGAAGCATTAGTTTCAACACAAAACTGACCTTTATAGTTAATGGTGTTTAAAAATTATTCAGATACTTCAGCTTCTCAGTGAATTTGACTTGTTTCATGATTTCTATCCTTTTAAAATTATCAGTACAAATGATTCTATAGCAATTTCCCTTAAACACTGAACATTTGCAGCCAAGAATAATTTAAACAATTTAATGTTTTCATATTTTAAAAGCTTTATCACTAATAAAATTCATTTTTCAGTGATGTACCCCACATCACTAATATCAACTAATATAAGTTTCCACTGGTAATTTATTCAAATCTATTTACAGACCCTTGCTGTAGTGCTTGATAAACAGATTTGAATTACAATGGAATACAAACTTTCACAACATGCACATTATCAACCAATATATAATATTGGCAATATTAGCATTGTTGCAAATATTTAAGAGCAATAATTAGCAATAATTAAATGATACTATTCCTACAGGACCCATTGAGTTTTTCTCCAGAAGTATGAAATAAGGAAAACCACCTCTATGTTATTCATAAGTTAAAAAAAACAAATCCAAAACACACACACACACACACACACAAAAAAACCAAAAACAAACAAACAAAAAAAAACCACACCCAAAACACAAGTATCTGACTACATTATGTATTTAATAAAATAGGACAAATCTGAGAGATTTGGTGCTTGTGTGTATTAAAATTAAAGGTGGATCCCAGAACTTCAGAATTATTAATTAAAAAAAAACCCCACCATCTGTTTCTTATCCTTTATAAGCAGCAAAGACATGTGCACTATGTTACATGTGGACAGTGTTTCCATAAGCTTGTTTTGCTTCTGCAGAATCTGTGCCACCCCAAAATCCATTGCTCCACAATGTCTGAGCAATACCAGTACAGTAAAACTGGTGTTTTAAGGGAACCTGCCTGACTATAAATTAGGGCTTTTTTCACATAGTAGTATACCAGAAAAAAAGAATATTCTTCTTACATTTCTTCTAAGCAGACTTTAAGTCTACACACATTGGAATGAAAGAAGAAACCCATTCACTTATCCTAAAAAGTAATTGGGCATGAAAGAATGGATAATGTGAATGTTGGATTCAGCTCACAATTACAGAGCCAATAAGAAGGAGATGGAATGATACTCAATAGGAGAAGGAGATGAAGTGATACTCATTTATTCATTTTATAATAAAGCAATAAATGACTACCTCTTTGGAGGCAGCAGAGGAGGGAGTTAAAAGGAGAATGCATTTGTGAACCCCAAGTACTTCAAACATTGTTATGCCTTTGGATGGCGCCTGAACAGCTACTCAAGGCTTTCAGTACCATCATCTGTAAGTCATTTTTATGCACACTCTAACCTAGCCTTACAGAGAGACTTAGCAGAGAGACACTGGTACTTCATTCTTGTAACGAAGCAATTTACCTCACAAATATTGCTGATTTTTACATATTGCATCGCAAAACAGACGAGATGTTCTTTGGCAGTTCTCTTTTGCAGCAAAACTGCTAAATATACTCTGTCTGACTGTAACTTTTATTTTCTCTTTTCAAATCACTTTAATATTCTTGACTTTTGTCCAATATGCAATAGCTGTGGGGATTATTTCCATGTTTGCATTACAAAATGCAGGAGTAACTATAAAACAGCTCTCTGTTTGTTACATCTGGGTCCATTCATTTGACACGTAATCCTGAAACCTGTCTCGCAAAGCTATTTTATTCTTGCAATATTGGAGGGGGAAAAAAGCCGGTTTATTTTTTATTGTTAATTATTCATTTAATTTGATATTAATTTAGAATACATTTTGAGGCACTAAATAGATATTTTATTTTCCATCTTTATGATGGGAAAAATATCCACTACTTTGACATTTGATTCTGACTGCAAGAAAATAATAAAGGGTTACTACTGCTATAATTTTCATCATGGCTTTGCTACTATTGGCTGCATAACTATGGAACATTATATATATTTGCAATCAGAATTTTTCTGATCTTTGGAAGGTGAATGAAAAGTCAGAAGATCCTTAAGTCTTAAAGAAAATACTGTGTTATTTACTCTGGATTTGGATATAGAGAAAGATCCTTTAAAATTTCTCAAATGAGAAATACCACCAAGGATTTTATCTTAGGACAGAACATAACCGTTCCAGATATGGTTTAACAAATAAATTCTGTCAATTGTTTCTACATGGAAAAACCAAGAGAAATTCCATGAAGCAACAATTAAAAGAGAAGCAATGTTCTTATAGACACAAGTCAATTATTAATATTAAACCCTTTTTTGGGATTTGTTTGCATCATGTCTATGTTTTTGTAGTCTCTTTTGGTAAGTGCACCTAGTTATGTTTAGCAGCTTTTGGAATGTCACTGTTAAACATAAATATATAATTATTGCAAATATGCATCAAATCAATTCATTTTCAGATTTTTGTAGCCTAAGTTTAGTCATCAAAAAATTTGCCACATAGTTACTCATTCAAACTTCCAAAGAAATAATAGAGAAATACAGCAGCAAATCTCTTTTTGATATTTCTAATCAAATTTTGATAAATTAACAAAATAGTTGACTAAAATCTGCAATACATTCTTTGTAACCAAAGGCACAATGAAGAAACATGAATATATTCTCAACCTATTTTTATCAGATGTTGATTAAGTTTTACAAATGTGAATGTGCAGTAACATTTGGATTCTCAAACTCTTTCTGGGTAGGCAGGCACCCTCAGAAGAGTTAAGAGGGGCATTCCGGACAACCCTGGCTGCCCATGCAAAACTTAAAGGAAGATTAAAGTTAGTAATTATTTTGCTCTTAGTATCTTGCATAAAGTTTCTAAGGGATATAGGAGAAAGTGAAGATTATGAAAAGATGAGTTCTACCCTAAGATTCCATTTTTCTGCAGAGTCATGCGGGCATTGATATGCGGTTCACCATTCACGGTTCCCCAAAAGTGTAAATGTACTGAACTGAGGCAGAGTACTTCCCTCTGTGTGTTGAATGCACAGCCTCTCATGAGACACAGTAGCCATTTTAGAGACAAGTGATCTGCTTTAAACATTTAGAATTTCGCTCTGCCAAATCTCTTCTATTCTTTAGGAATCTTATATCTTATAATTTGCAGCATTTCTACTTTACTTTTTTCCAGTTATATCTTCTTAAGAATCTCAGGCATTCTTACGATGTGGTGATTCTTCATTGTCCAGCACAAAGCCCAGCTCCCAGATTAAATATTCCTTGTTATTTTATTCCCATTCCAATTCTACATCTATTCCCCCATCTGTGTTCTTCAACCCCTTCAAAGTGACATAATGGCACAGAACTTGATCTGCAGCTAACTCACAGAACCCATATTTTTTATAACTGTTCCATGGCAAGTGCAAACCATTTAAGAGAAAAGTCATTTGTCTTAAAAGTAAATAAGGTCACTTTCCTTGGTCAGCTGTCAGATAAGATATTATAACCTAAGTCTTTAGCTCTCTTTAGTGAGCATACTTAAAGGCTGACTGTTTCTGTGGAAAAGTAATCCTGACTAGGAAATTACATTTTACCAGATAGTTCATTCATCTGGAATTCTCACTGACAGTCTTCAGAGCAGGACCCTCTCATCTGAAAAACACAGCCACTTAAATGTGATAACTCATCTACTATTTTAAAGCTGATTAACAAATGTCAAAACTAAGTCTGTGATGGTGCTGTGCACTCTTAAATTATTCACATCATTTGAAAATGGTACCCAAAGTTTTCATTTAACTTCCAAAAAGGGCATACTGCTTTGTAGATATCACCTTTTTTTTTTCTTTCCTTCACTTTTAATAAAGAAATAGTTCCCAAGAAGGCATTCTGGAATTAAGTGCTTGTTTTGGCAGAAGAAAGAGACTGGGAAAAAAGGCAGTAAAATTGCTACTGATACTTGTATGGATTATGTCATCTGCAATGTCCCTATGTATATTTTTATATATAGGGACATTAAAGTAAATCTAAAATCTCTGCATGTACTTTATCATTATGTACCATATAACAAGGGAAATTTAATTTGAGCTCATTAAATTAATGACATGTCCCTCATAAAATTTCAGAGAAAATGCTGGCAGTAATCTATACAAAAATCTTTTTTTTTTTCCCCTCTACAAAGGCAGCCCTGAGTCACCCAACCATATCATTCATTTTAACCCAAATTCATTGAAGGAAATTGACTCCTTTTTTGCAATACACCTGAAAGAATGGACCATTTAGTGATTTGAAAAAGTAAATGAAAGCTTCTTCACTTCATAAGATAATACTTTTATGATTTCATTGCAGTTACTTTATAAGCATAATGATAAACAGAAGGTCTTGTTATTTTTCTAGCAGGAATAACTTATAAAAAATATTATTTCCCTTGTGGTTTTGCTGCACCAGATGTTTTTTTTTTTTCTAGGACTATTTTTAGCAGGTTAAAAAATTGACTGGCTACCTTACTGACAGATAGCTAAGATATGCTGTTACTGCACAACTCTTCAGAATTTTTTACGATGCAGTTCCAGTGATTGTAAGCATGGTGATAGATTTTAATGGCACCGTTACTCATTTTACCATTGTCTGTTAGGATGAGGTTGTAGTTTCTTTCCACCTCCTTGCAAAGAAACAAGGCCTTCAAGCACAATCCAGACATTTGTATTAAAATATTTAATAGCAATTATTAAATCTAAGTAGACGAAGGAATTGGCAGAAGTAGTTAAGGATTTTCATTGATCACGTATTGAGTCTTTTTAGAGTTCTTATATGAAGATCTACTACCTTGCAGTTTTAATCAGGTTTTGTTCAAATGCACACTAATAATAACTTTTTGCAAACAGTTTGTATGCATTTTATTTATTACTTATAATACTGCCAGACAATTATTATCATCAAAATTTGACTGGTTGTATAGTGGTCAAGCTATATCCTGTGAAAGCTATAATCCAGTGGGATGCTTATACTGGATGGGAGCATGTGGTGCACTATCATTAGCATATACATTCACATATATTGTAAGATAGATACAGAAATATAGAGCAATAGAGAACTGCATTTTAATTGTGTGAACTTAAAATAAAATGTCACCAGCTCACAACCAAAGCAACTTTTACAATATACTGGTCTTTGACAGGGTCCAATTTTTCAGCTCAATTAGGTACAAAAACCAAGTGTTGAAATAGCTGAATTTCCCCAAGGAACAGTAATTTTAATTTTTGCTCAGCTCCACTTAATGTTACCTCAGTAACTTTCCTTCTGCCTGTTAGACAGGTTTGTCTACATTACCAGTGGGAAACCATCCTCATTTATGAGGTGGGAAAGCAACCTCTGCAGAGCCATTACTTCCCCTTTCTATAATGGTGTGAAGAGAGTAGACTGAGGCTTGATATTATTTCTTTTCCCAAGAATGTAACTACCCTAACACAGTGGCACCTGGCCATATAATTGCATGAAGTATAGAGCTGTTGTATTAGTCTATTCCACCCAGAGGTGATGGCAGAAGGTAGATTGTGGCTGAGTTACAATCTGCATCTGGGGCACTGCAAAAAAATCATCTGCTCTTTGCTCTTTCTATGTGCCATTGGCAAAGTATTTCTACAAAGTCACAGTTTATCTATTACCCACAGCCACTGCAAAGCCTTTTGTCTAGCAGTATATCACCTGAATAAGTGTTTGACTAGAGTAATAGTGTCATTAATGTCAATAAAATTATCATTGAACTCTAAGACTGAAAATAAATTTTCTTTTTGAAATGTGGTCTCTCTACAGAGAAAATCAAATACAAATAATTTGCAATTCCAGAAAATTTCAGATCTACTGTATATCCATGTACCATTTTTTAACAATAATTTTTAGTTTCTTAGAAAGTCTACAGGTATTATTTTGTTTCTTGCCTCAAAGAAAGAATTTTAGGAGAAATAAAATTATTTTCTGGAGATGCACTTCAATATTCATTGACCTGATGTCTGCACAGCAATGCAAGCCAATACATTTGTATTGCTCATTTCTGTATTGTATCATTTAACATCTCCCGTGTTCAAGCTGAAAATTAGAGGAAATAGCTTTTTGATACTCACCATATGTTGCCTTTAAGGGAAAATCTAAGACATCAGTTCATAAACATAAGGGTGTTTTCTTCTCTGTGAAATTCCACTGAAGTTAGCAGGACTGTCCCAGGACAATTCTGCTGCTCAAATTATGGACCCCGTATTCCAGTATTCCAGTCCCAACATGCCTCTTTATTACCTGTACGTATACATATGTAATATTGAAATATAATTACCTAAGACATTAACAATACCTTTCTAACCAAATTCAATTTAATAACTTTTACATTCACAAAAGAGTTTGGCTAGGTTTTAAAATTATTTGTTAACCTTTGAATGGATCAAAATCCATCTTCTTTTACCATGCTAACAAAGTGAAGAGGCACATATGCCAAGCATGATTAGGTACAACCACATATAAGTTCATAAAACAATCATCATTCCTCTTTCCCTGCTTTCTAGGAGAAAGAAGAATCTTACAGCAAGCTAAGCACACCATTTAATGAGAACCAAAAAACTGAACTTCTATTTAGTGTTTTTAGCTACAGATACAAGAGTTAATGACAATAATCTTTGAACTGTGATTCAGTGCTTTCAGGTACCTAAGTTTCATTGTTATTTCAGGCAAATCTCTGTGATCAGTGATTTGTGACATGGTAATGCTATATTAAAATCAGAATAATTTTGTCTTTTAGGAAATTACATACGATAGAACAATGGAAAGAACTTTTACTGTGGGTTATTGCATTTATTAAGAAAGGATTCTAATGGATTGGCATAAGTGTAATGGAAGATTGAACCCAGTCAATTATAACTATTACCTAATTTCTGTCAAATTAATTGGAATCAATGTAATCAAAGAGGATTTTTGTCAGTAACTTATTTATGGTTTAATGTTTTCCTGTGTATTAACTGACAATGGGGCAGCTTTCACAGTTAAGGAACATCTGTGCAGGAAAGACATTTACTCAGAAAAGTGGAGTAACTTTAGCATTCCTCTCTTGGCCTCCTGACTATTTGTCTCATTGACACACCCAAGTAACTGTTTAATAGGAACAGATTGATAAACAAAACTTCGGTGTGATCAGACTCATTATCCACTGGGATTGAGATGGCAAATGGCATCCAATGGTAAATAAGAGTATTGTAAACCCCCTGAAGAATATCCTGAAATTTTAAGGATAGGTGAAAACTATATTTTGTTGAAAACAAACCTAGAGACTGTGTCTACACAGTAAGAAGAGAATTCAAGTACTTTCTGAAAACAAAAAGAAAAAAAAAACCAGACAAAAAAAGACACTGGAAAGTGCTCAATATATCAAATTGAGCATTGCATATGGCTTTACAGGTTCAGTGTCTAGAAGATGAATGAGTAGAAACATATGCCAGAGATTAGACAAATAATCCAGTCTGCCTAGAAAAAGAAAAGTAACCGTATTGATCTTGCACATAATAAAAGCTTGATTTTTCCTTAGACCTTTGAAAATGGGATACTGTCAGTTCACACCAATGAAAGCAGAATGAACTGCTGATATAGCCCTCATTACAGGCAATAACTTCACATAATTTCCATTTATGCTTTGAAATAAAAGTTGAATGGAATTGAGGAAATTTGAATCTTGTGAAATTTTACATGTATCAGTTAAGAAAAGTGCTTATTTGCCCTGTGTCCCTGCGATGCATGCATCAGGATCTTCATTTAGTTTTGTTTTTCTAGACAAGAATCTGCTTTGTTATCTTGATGCAGCCCACCAAAAAAGGTTTTCCTTTTTACATAGAGTTTTACATGGAGCAAGTATAGCACGTATGTGCATCTATTTGCTACAAAATGTATTTATTTCAGAAAAGATATTTGTATTTTAAGGTTCTGGTTCTTCAGATCCTTTTGTAGTGTCATGGCATGGCATATCATATGTGGCATGTTATTTATCCCTGTTTATCTTTCATTAAATACAGGTGATTTTCTTTTATTTCAAAACGAACTTGGACTTAGTAATTTAGTAAATAAAGAGAAAAAAAATTCTGCATAGTTTGATGTATCTAATCTTTTTTAGGGCAGATGGATGAGATGAATCAGCCCTGAAAAGCATAAACCTGACTCTCTGAAATATATTTGCTTAGACTTTAAACAGTTCAGTAAAGCAAGGTATAGTTTTCCTGTGATGCTCAGTCACATATTCAACCTACTATACTTGGCTTAAATCTAAAACTAGGAAAGAGTTAACTACATGCAAGAACTCCACTATCTTGAAAGAATCAGGCCATTATCTATGCCTGCATAAGAATTCTTTCTTGTAACATGTAATTTAATGATTTTATAATAATTTCTTTAGCTGTCTCTCTCACTGAAGTATTTCCTTGTGTATGTGTCCTATAAACAGTAATAACATTTTAAATTGTTTATTGTTCACAAATAGTCACATATTAATGAACCATCAAATGCAGTAAGAACATCAGATTTTTAACCATTGTATAAATTCTATGGAGCCTGTCAAGACACTGACAACTCTTAATATGAAGGAAAAAAAACTTAAAATAATGAAAAAAAAAGAAAAAAAGGGAAAAAAAGAAAGAAAGGAACTCAAAACAGCTGCTAATTAGACACAGGCAAAAAATTAAATATCCATGGGCAAGAACAAAAGAAATCTGTTAGTGTGAAAAATTCATTAATTCCAAGGATTTAGTTTCTTCCTGTGTGTGTTTCTAAAGAGAATTCCACCATAAAGACTTTCTCCTCAAACAATTTTTTTTCTGTGCAGTTAGATAACCTTTACAGTGCAGAATGATGCACATTTAAGACACATATAGACAAACACTAGCTTGAAGATTACTGTGAAATGATTCCAGTCATCTCCATGGAGTGTTAAATGGGAGGCCTAATTAGCTGAATCTGCTCACCATTTTACTGTTAATCACTCTCCTTTAAATATACAGCTAAAGCTATCTATTTTGGTTTAATGGCATTGTTAAGCTTAGAGCTAGGAGAGTTACTGAAGCTATAAAGCCAAAAGAGCATTCGGGGTGCAGAAACTCAGCCTTTGAATGTGCTTCTTTTTGTGTGAAGTTAATTTTTTCACTTAGTTGATTTTTGTTACTGTATTTTTTTCCAGGGTGAGATATTAATTCATTAAAAAAACTGTAGCAAACTATGATCTATTAGTAGATAATGTCAAAAGTTTTTAAGCTACCCAATCTGTGAGCATATGGAGGTTTAAACAGATGGTGACTCTCCTCTGCTACATTTTTCAATATGTTTACCACAGTTAAGAAGTGGCTAATATATGGGGTTTTAGTCTTTCTTTTTTTCAAAATGCTACCTACCTAATCAGCATGGAAAGAAAACTGTGGACTGAAAATGGGGGGCAAACTCAGAATGTTCCTGAGAATAAAAAAACAGGGCAAGCCTAGGTTTAAATCCTGAGACAACAAACTACATATGCTCACCACATGAGCAGGAGACATGATTCTAGTGGGTGCGAAAGCTATTCTGTATCCTTAATATAGACTTTCATACACTTCCTTCGAGCATCTGCTAACACTTTACATTTTGAAGTGGAAGTTTTAAAGATACTGACCAGGTGGCACCAATATCTTAAAAGCTGTGAAATGGATATTAATTAATAGGTAGACAGAAGTTGGTGTAACAGGAGATCTGAGACACCTATGCGTTCTTTACACTCGTGGGCAGTAGGTGTCTGAGTCAAAAAAGCGAAAAATAGCCTTGAAAACATCCTTAATTCAGTATGATTTTCACTAGTATGGTGATTATGACAAGAGGTATGGAGCATGGCACCTCAAAGACAGAAATCCAGCATGGAGAAAAATAAAACTGTAGTTCAGTGCATGACTGGTGTCAGTCAATCTGTCTAAGAGGCAGACAAAAAATTGTTACATCCATGAACATGGATCCTATGTTCTACTTCAGCTTAACACCTCTGATAGCCAGGGGTCAAAGAAATCCTGCTCTTGAAATCTAGATATACATGTGCCACGGTCAGTCCATAATGTTTACCACTGTTTTCCCTGATAAAAAATAGGGATAATGCTACTAATCTAATTCAGATGTCTTGGAAATTATTAACAGACTTAAACACTAAACTTTTTATGAATGAGATTTCAGTTACCAGAAAGTGCATCAGTTAAATATCTCCTTGAAATGTAAGTCTGAACACACCTTATTTGAACATAGAAAAGTTATCACATTCCAAGTCTCACTTACACTTGTGTAAATTTGATTCAGTATCTAACATTACTAAGCACCAGAGCATATATATATAGTCGGTAAGAGAAAAGGAAATACTTTTTAAAAACAGAGTTTGGAGAGATGAAATAATCTGAAAGTGGTAAAATTTCTAGTTTTCAAAACTTACCTTGTGGAAAATATTTGTATACAGAGATGAATAAATATTTCTAGCAAGAAAACAAGTGTTCAAGCAAGGATGATTTTGACTGGAGATCCTCATTACTTCAGTGTGTAGTTCTCATCAGCATTATCATGTAATAAGAAAGTTTTAGGAGAATAGTAAATCAAAACATTTTGAAACTACTTTTTTATGAGGAAGTCACTGAGTATTTTCTTTATCAGACACAGTGCAATGCTTGTCTTAGTAAAATTGCCTCTGGTTTCATGTAACAAGGAGTCTGATGTTGATCAAATCAATTACAGAATGCAACCTATTAGTAAAGCTGGTTTCAGACACACCTCCCTTCTGTTTCCATTTAATTTGCATAACAACCTTTTCATTATTTCAGAAAGAGTCAAATGCTCTGAGTGACAGAATGCATGTATCTTTATGTGATGTTTAATCAGCGATTGTCCACTTTGATTTGGATGAAACATAAGCCCAGCTGCTAACTTCTCTTATTATTACCTATTTACTGAAAATAGTATTGTTCTCTTGATTATTGAGTGGGTTTACTGACTAGCAATTTATTCAGATTCATAAAACTTTTCCCAGAGATGTGTTGTTAAGCTTTTTTTTTAAGACAAGTGTGGGAATGAGGGTAGTTAGACAATTGCCAATATCCCTTTCATAACACAGAAATTTTTTTCTCTGAAACCAACTTCATTCAGAATTGTCTAGAACTAGTGCTATGGTTTCTGCTGCAGCAGAGTTGCATGACCTGATAAAGCTGTGTTAATCAAAACTATACATCAACTGTTCTGTCGCACAGATCATTATGTTCCACAGTTCTTCTATTACACAAATCTGTATCACAAGTCAGCTGTGAAATGGTATACTAAAAATTCTTCAAGAATCTTTAAAAATTATGTGTATGTTGGGTTCCTTGAAGCCATGGGTAAAACATGAGCACAGCAAAATATTTTAATAAGACAACAGGAAGTTATTGAGATTTAATGGCAATATGTTGCATGCTGAAGCACTAAAATATCTGCTGTTTAGAGTGTTTCTGGGGAACTTCGGAGATAGAATAGGAACCCTGTTCTCTCACGGTTTAATACTAAGTTCTGTTTAGTCAAGACAGAAAAGAAAGAAACCTAAAAGGCTTTAAATAATTATCTAATGTGGTATCTTAGCAGTAAATTCTTGGCAATCACATAGCAGCAGGCATGTTAAAGAGGTTTCAACAGAACACTTGAACACATGAATTTTTTTATCACATCTATTTTGCTGAGGTAACTAATGTGCTACACCTATTGCAGGTAAGGATTCTGCTTATTAAGACTACCTTTTAACAGTTTTCGGATTTCTCTGGAGCATGCAGAGAAGAAAAGATTAGGGGGAACAGACAAGACTTTTTAGCAAACGCACAACTGTGAAGCGCTGTAGGCTTACACTCTGTAACTTTCTGCCTTTATACATCTGGACCTACCATTAGAAGAAGTCAATGCTCAAATACTTGCCCACAGCTACTGTCCTTTTCATAACCTAAAACCAGTCAGACTCTCAAAATAAGATTGACTTGAATTTTTTTTCAGATAACACATACATTTTGTATTTCTTTTGGTTTCCATTCTGGCAGTCTCTAGGAACAGTTTATTTTCCTTTTCTGAAGACAGTAGTGTAGGATCTTAAAGGAAAATACAGTGATCTTTTATATATGAAAAGCTTCTTTTTAAACCTTAGGTCTTATAGACTCTATTTGGTCAGAAATGCAAGCAATTAAGACCTATAAATGACAGTGGGCATAAACAATGTAAATATCTTTTTGTATTTGGGTCTGCATTCTATGTACCCTGGCCTCCCAGCTGAAAATGCAAATTTTCAAACATTGTCAGAAAAAAAAAGTTAAACCTTCATATACTACCAGAAAAAAGACATATAGATTCCTAAGATAACAGAATTATGGGTGATAAAAATTAATTATTGAAAAAATTATGTATTCACATGAGTTCAGAATGGATGGATCCTTAAAGAAGAAAACACAAAAAACAACCCCGAAAAAACTACATCACATCCCAGAATTAATGAAAAACTAGTAGGCAAAACAGGCACAACAACACATGCAGCTCATCACTTCTGTTGAAAAAGTATTGTATTAATTTATAGTAGTTACTCTAGCCTGAGCAGATCTGGAAATACTCAGCACATTCCATTCTCTCACTTACTACCAAAAAAAAAAAAAAAAGGTACTAAATTTCCAGCAATACCAGTCTGGTAGAATGACCTTATTACCTTTGTACATTGCAAGTGTGTTACAGCGTCACCGTGGTTATGGAAATATTCCTTTGCATGGTTCATTTTAAAAACACAAATAACATTCAGTGAAAAAGCCGCAGTACAGTGGAAGGAAATTCAGCAATGGAATGCAAAAAGGCTGAGTGATGCCAAAGATGCAAGTTTAATAATATGCAAGATTCAATCACCAACGGCTGGCCTGCATCCAAGTTAACTTTGAGAAGGAGGTGTGAAAGATAGAGCTGATACTTTATCACACAGCATTATTTATGTGAACCACTAAAAGCATGACTTCGCATTAAGAAGTATTAGGAAAAATCTAAAAAATAATTTCCTGGGTTTATATACATTATTTAGACATCACTCACAAATCTGCTGTATCACAAGTGGACTCTCTTTCAAATGTAAGTCACATCTATATCAGAGCTTTCAGGTATGTTTTCAAGAAGGAAAGTTGCAGCGTGTCCACATGTGGTGGTTTCAAATTGTGTGCTGTCCTTCTGAACTTCTGAATTTAGGTGACAATAACACAGCTGCTGCACCATTTCATGTGGTTTCTCCAAAACAGAAAAAGAACTTGCAACTAACAAGTTATGCATGCTTGCTCTGCTTCAATTTCCCCATAATGTATTGATAACAGTAATTCAAGTAAGCAGAACCTGCAGCTTCCTTGGGTTTCTTCTGATAGAAAGAGCCTCAGCAGTAAATTTGCCTTCCGGAACATTGAAGAAATGGTGAAAAATTAAGAAGATGGACTATGGCACTATTTTATGGTCTTTCAAAAAGACATATAATAACTTATGAAAATCTTCTCATAGACTAGAAAAGGCAGGACATACCCATTGTTTCTTTCTGTTCTTTTTTTAATAGACTTTTTCCTTCCTCTGAAATTATGTTCATTTTTGGTAATTTAAGTAAATTATTGTAACAGTTTTTACTTTTCTGATGTGCTGTTGCTGCTATGAATAGTTTTATTTATTCTCTACATATGAAACTTTTTTATTTATGATGTGCATCTGAAATTGGTCTGGCCTTTTTCAATCTTTGCAATATTAGACCTTGCAGGAGTAGATCCTGGCTGTTTGCAAACCCTAATAAGAACATGGAAGACTATAGGAGGATAAGTACCAGATTGAAGATGCATACGTTTCTTTTTCTGCATGCTGGGTGGAGAAATTCCATCCTTTTTTTTCATTGGTCCATGTCCATTGTGAGCTGCACTTTGAACCATATAATCATACTATTGTGACCTGACTTCCATGGGTGAGTAGCGCAACATGCTTAAAACAGGTCCAGGAATACCCAGTTACTCAGGGCTACACCCAGGCAAGCTTTGGATGCCTTCACAACCTCTCTTGCAATCTGCTGCAGTGCTTTACTTCCCTCAAAGAGAAAGATATGTCTGCCTTGTCTCATCACACAAGTCTCCATCTGCCTGATCATCTTGATGACACTTTGAGTGACACTTCAAGGAGTTCTTAGTGATAGACTCACTGTAGGGGGAGACTTTCTGGCCTTGGAGTCTCCTTTACACCATTACTGAAGATGTCTGCATAATCCATGTTGCAAACATTCACTTCATGAGTCTATGACTGCAGGTGAGCACCTTCAGTAGAAATCTTTCTGTGGCTCAACTCCTATCATGGTCCAAACAGCCTTAATTCAAAGTAAGAGCTTGTATCTCATGCCATATGAAGCATCATATTGCAGGCCTTAGACGGGAAGAGACTAAAATATTTACAGAATATGCAGAAGAGCAGGATTTCAATACTTTACTGGTGACATCAAGACTTCAAACAAGAACATTGATTTTAATGTGTTGGTTAAAACCAGTGATAATACAGACACTGTTATTGCTTCTTTACTAACATATTTTTATATATGGGCTTATAATGCAATGTGTCCTCAGCTTCCTGACTTTGTGTTCTATGAAGTCTGTCCATACACTTCACAATTTTTTGAGTATGATGGTCACAATGTTCTTTTAAACACTAATTGTCATATGATTAAATATCAAAAACAGATGTTCTTTTTTTTTTCTACTTTCCAGTAAATTTAGATTGAAGGCAGGCAAGTTGCAGATAAAACAAAACATTTAATTGGAAATACATGCTCTGTTAAATCCTACAATATGTAGCCGAGAATGTTAAATACTTGTATATTTTCTAAATCTAACATGTCGTAATCATCTTCAATATTCCGTCATGACCCCAACTGAGCTGATGTCATGAAAGAATTAGCATTTTACCTGGAGATTTTCCACTTCATTCTACATGTTTATCTCTCATATTATTTTCAAATATGTTTTGGGTTAAGTATATATCCAAGACTACTACATATATTGCAAAAATGTATATTCCCTTCATGATGTGTTCACTGATTTCTTATTAGTGCTAATGGAAATTAAATGCATTTACATCACTCAGAGAGCCTCATTACTGTAAACAAACCAAAAGGATCACAAAGAAGCAACTGAGATTATTTTGCCCACCTTGAGGAAACTTTAGATGATGGATAATTTAATAGCTGTTTTACAATCTCTTCTTGAATCTAATCATAGAGCTGTACCTGGACAATCAGATTTATGGCCTGGTTATGTTCCATGATGTTTAACTTCTGGAATCATGCCTTTGTGCCATTTGCAGTAGCATTAACAACACGTCAAAGGATATAAATGGATCTTTGCAAATCCCCATTTCTCTTCCATTCCCTGAAATACACTTATTTGCACCAAGCACCTTCAGGACCAGGGTTATTATCTTCAGGGGAAAACGAAAACCAAAAAACGTCACACCTGTATTCCATATAAACATAGTGGAGAAAAAAGTAATATGTTTCTTAAGGTTTGTAGAAAGAACACCAGATGTGCATTGAATCAGAGGTCTCCATTTATGATGTTAGAGATAGAAATACAATTTTCAATTTATATATTAACAACTTTCATACAAAATCTGCATAGATTCACATGGTTTCCTGTAAGATGTTCCCAGAGGAAATATTTAACAGCCATGATGTATCAAAACCTCATATCATAATGAGTTGGTAGAATATTTTAAATGTGATTCTACTTTACAGACCAAAATGGCAAACTGAGGAGTTCTATCTTTATTAACTTACACTGATTGAATCTTTAAATGAGTTTAGTTTACAAGAGACATTTTTTCTGATTGCCAGTCCTAAACACTAGCCTGTGGACACCTGGAAATATTCTTCTTGCCACCTAGAAGCTAAAAGATGCTTTCAGTTTTACGTGTTCAGTCTCCTCTCCTTCACTTTATGACCTCAATTTTACATAGGTAAATGGTCAGAGGTGGATTCCTGTATCCCTGGTATAAACATGAGCATTGCCATTTTACAAGATGTCCTGTCTACGTACTCCCGAGTTATACCTCAGCTGTGCACAAATATGGCAGAGATTGAATTGCCCTGCACTATTTAATCAAATAAAGAAAGCTAAATAAAGCATTTTCATGAACATACTTGTCACACATCAGTAGGCAACTAATTTCCATAGAGTAACAGAGATTTACAGTGGTTTAACTAGAACACGCTTGATTGAAATGGAATAACCAGTCCCTACATGACTTAAATACTGTGGCTAAGATCTCTTCCTCAGCAGTAATAGATTCCCATTTTCATGTGTTATGCAAGAGAACTTTTATCAGTTGAATTACTTGATCTCCACGACTGTGGAATCACATTTACCCTCTCTGGAGTGGGGAAATACCGTGTTGGCAATTTCAGAAATGGAGAGATATATTAAGAGCTAGTTGCTTAAAGGGATTTTGGCATGCTGCCACCAGAGTGGAGCTCAAAGCTCCAACTAAACTTTCTATGCCATGCCTGGAGGAAATTACCCTTCAAGAAAAAAATTCATAGCAGTCAGCATGATGAACCAGGGATATGCTTAAACTGGAGAATAGGAAATGATGGAAAGAGCACATCATTTGACTCCAATACCTCTTTGACATGGATATATCAGCTCCATAGACTGCAAAAGTATCAAAGCATGATCTAACTCTGTACTGAAAGTGTTTCAGCATGAAAAATAACCCAACATTTTGCTCCGTGCGATGACAATATACTACTTAATCTGAACAATTTAGGTCTTCCCTTACTTTACATTAGAGTATATATTTTAGGCTGGAGTCTGAAGTCCTGAATTTTTTCCTTGAAGTAAAAAACTATACTGTTTCCCTGGGGAAAGAACAGCCAATTTCCCTTTTCTTTAAAAACATGGACAGCAGTAAAGCTGTATTTCATTAGAGTGCTTGAACTCAGGGCCTTCCCTCAGCAGTGGAGCATTGAATCTGAATTTTCTGTCTCCTAGATATGTGCCTTAACCCTAAGCTTAAAGGGCAAGTATTCTGCATTAAAATACAGAAACAAACCTAGGAAAGACAACTGGAAACCAGGACTCAGATTTTCATTGAAGAGCTGTATTCACTAGTGTAATAATGTGTAAATTTTGCTTCCTAATGGCACCATATCAATGTGCTAGGCAGAGTGTTCAGGCCTCATTACTAAATTGCATCTTTTCCTACATCTTGCAATGCATTCTTTCTGTTCTGCATGCATGTAGAGAGAGAAGTTGGATTTTAAAGTTTTGCAGTCATGAAGCTTGAAGGAAAATCCTGGAATACATTCCTCCTCTCTCCCTCTAGATTTGTGGTAAAGTACTTAGGGTAAAAGGACCCATGAATATTTTTCACACAAAAGATTGTTTCATGGCAGCTACCTGTTCCCAGCTATCTATATATTTGTGATTAACCATGTACATACACACCTATATAAATATATGTGTTTTCAACTTTTACATGATAACTATATGACATGTACAGCATTCTTCTATATTCCCATTAAACTGAAGCGTGGTTTTTAAGAATATGAGCCATAAAGTATTTTCTCTTTTTAAACACAGAGTACACGCTGGTCAAACACAGAAATACAGGGAGAGCAACTGGGCAAATTTTTTTACTTCTTTCAGGAAGGCTCTTAAATCTTACACAAATATATGTACTCACTTGAAGGCTTAAGAAAGACTACTATTTATAGAATCCATAATTCCATTTTTCATAATTCCTGGCATTTTTATTAACTGTTGGGTTGAATGAACATCTTTCAGACCTGCAGGTATTATGCATTGATGTATGTTTATGTATGTGCATTTGTGTGCTGAAAATATTTGTACTGCACCTTTTTAGAAGACATTAATATTTTATTCCTAATTTTGACTGATTCTTTACAAATTACCCTAAGCCATAGATATAATTTTGTGTTTAAGCAAGTACACAATACTCAGGGATGACTGCACATCTTTTTCTTATACCAATGGTTAGTTTTGAAGTTCCTTTATAAAATAGGTACAATCTGTTCTATTGCCTACAAACATAGGAATGAAAGCAATTACCTTTTATAGTCAATGAAAATTTACAAAAATAAATAACTGAAGTATTTATAATAGTATTATGAATTCATTATTCTGTGCTATACAACATGACTCTGGTGGGGATATGAACGTGGTTATTGTTGGTACGTCTGGAAAACTATTCTCATGGAGAGCGTTTATGTGGTGGATAATACAAATGGGTTTACATTTTGCTGTTTCCTAGTGTTCCAGGATTTTTCATCTACTCACGCACAAACACCAGTAAACTAATGTCTTGATATTTCTTTTTCACTTAGCTGTAATTCAAGTTCTCTCTGCTGTAATGAAGAGGGTTTGATTGACAATGGACTTTCAACTGAAGAATAGTGGTGTCTGGGCTTCCCAAGCTGTTGTCTTTCTCAAAGGCAGATGGTAAATCTGTCAGCAGTTGCATTCTGCACAACAGCAGCCCAGATGCTTTTAAGCTTTCTGTGTGAAGCCTCTTCACCCCTCAAGAGTACCAATGGGCTACTTGCCAGAGAAAGGTCCCCAAGGCAATTAGCTGTCTCTGAATTCAACTCCAGCTGTCTGGAACGTCAAATGAAGGCAGCTTGTTTGGTCATACACCATTTAATGTGAAGAGTCTGCTTCTGTATAATTAAAGCAGCCTTCTGTATATCAGTCCAGCTGTGTCCAGAAAAAACACCTATGTGACCTTCATTGTTTGAAATAGCAACTTTCCATTTGCTGTATCTTTTACTTACTATTTAATGAAAGCTAAAGATTATTATTTTGTACCTTTTTTGAATGTATATTTACCAGTCACTGGATCTTGAAGACACAGTGTTTGTAAATAATTTAGTTCACATTAAAGAAACAAAGGACCAAGAGCGCTGTGTGAAACCTTTTTCACATTATTCTTCACAGCTGAAGACTTTGCACTTCACCTTTCCTGGATCTCAGGATCTTTCGCTAGTATGATTGGGACTCACTGAAAAAATTGATAAAGAAGCAGAAATTGACGCTAACAATTACAAAATATATAGAAGTTGCACTTTTGCAAATTTGACTACGTTTTCAAACCACAATCACCTTTAATCAATTCATGGGAGAGAGAACATGCACTGCAAAATTATGGACTAAATTTTACTTGCATCAAACATACTTTTAGAGTGGGTTCAGTGCTTGAAACCTTCCTCTGAAAAAAAAAAAGACATTTCTATATGCAGAAGTATGTACCCTACATAAGCTCATCCAAGGTACAAGAAACAAGAAATAGCTAAATTATGGAGAAAACAAGGTGACAATTTGAAATATAAGTTTGGTGTCATTCCTTCAAAAACAATAGGAATGTTTTGATTTTATACCAGATGTTTCCACTGCACAAGATTTTATGCAGACTCAGGAGATCAAAAAAATAATGTGACTGTTAAAAAATGGTATTGTAGACTCTTTAAGAGATTAAGTATTAGTGTTACAGACATGAGCTGTTTAATATAGGAAAACAGTAATGAAGACTGAAAAAAAAAGCTAATTTCAAAATCCAAATTCTTCTGGCTTCCAGTGAGCCAGAAGATGACCAAAAGGTCACAGCTGGTAATAGGGAACAAAAAGTGTGCAAATAAAGAGCATTCACACAAATGCATTTTTGTCAGTTAATAACCAGGTAAATAATTATTCCCTTTCTCAAAAAGGAAGGGAAATTGATAACTCTTTCGGCTTACGAGATACTGGAGTGACAGGAGTCATGCAAAAAAGTGATGTTATCAGGAGAAGTAGAGAGTACTCAAGTGAGCTCTCAGACTCTCTTCTTTTCCTCTGTCCCTGTTACAATCAGCACAACAAAGGCACTGTTGGGTGTATTAGCTTGGCTGCAACCTAACACTTGTTATGGAGTTAGCACTGAAGTTGAAGCCTTGCAATATAAAAGCCAGTTACCGAACAGTTTTGGACCCTGTATGCAAGTACAGTCTGACACTGTAGTTTGAAAATCAATTTAACAGACTATCCACAAAAGTGATGGCAAAATAGTAATGAATGTTACAAAAATGGCAAACACATTTTCCAGAATGCCTTAATACACTCAATACCGTGATCAGAATTATCTCCATTCCTTTCAATTAATCTCTGATTATTTGAAATCCTGTCACAAGGTTCCATATTACTTCATTCACCTAGCCACTATAATAAGTAGGGTCTGCTGTCCTGGTAATGGGAGACAAAAAAAATCCAGTAAATCAATTCACAATCAAGCTTCAGTGTGTACGGCACCCAATGCAATATTGATTTTTAGAAGGACAAGCTATTTCTGGTCTGCAACAGTTTGGCAAGTTGTATACCACAAGAAAGTTGGAACTGAGATTTCCAAATTACTTTATGAAGCATTTGCTCCTTTTCTATGCCTTATGTGCTTTTGCCTTGCATTCTTGCCATGCACTCAGAATGCTGGATATCTACACATAGAAATAGATGTTAAGTAAAGAAGAGATTAAAAAAACAAAAAGGAAACTTTTTATCCCATCTATGTAAAGCAGTCAAATCCTACTTATTTATGTGTTAACCCTAATTCTGTTTTTTAAACTGAAAATACAATTTGAACATCTCCTCTTCTGTAGAATACAAAAGAAATTCTATGAAAGAGAGACATCCTTGTGTCACAAATTCATCCAGCTGGCTGTTATGCTATCTTTTTCTAACTTTAGCCTAACAGATTATCCATTAGAAATCTGCACGTTTTTCTCAGGAAATCCATGTTAAAATTTCTAAAAGTTAATAAGCACCAAAAAACTTGTGTAATCAATTGATGTTATTCAGTCTTGGTGTAATTGATCGGTGTAATCAATTATGTTATTCAGTCTTGATAGAACACAACAATATCCAGGATTTACCCTTGTATCACTAGCTATGGATTAATGGGCTGGAAAAGTGAATGGTTCTATTTGGTGATTAGGAATATTGATCTTAAGTGGAAAGATTGAATGTGAGAATAGTTTTATGAAAAACTAGACATGGAAGAAACTGATTAGACGGGATATCCTATAGTCCATCCAAACACAGGTTGCTTATTACAGTATTTGGTTAAATTTTCTTTGAAGAAGCTAGTAAGTGCATTATTTTAAAAGGTTCTTTGTTCTTTTCAGTTAAATATGGCAGCAAGGAATGCCTAGTAACTCCATCTGAATGCTGATCTTATCTGTAAATAAAGTATTTTAATGAATTACTTGTACAAATTAAATATACACACTAAATTTCCCCTTTCTTTTCCCCCTATTTAATAAAGACCATCATATTTCAGAATAGTTCTAAAGGTTTCCAATCTACTTTTAGTTAATGATTTGCATTGTCAATATATTGCTTAGAGATTACAGGTTGCTCATAAATAATGTTTCTGCTTGTTGCATGCAATGGCAATTGGGAAATTGCCCTGTCATTATAATTCAATACATTAGTGTATAAATTAAGATTCATGAATGACTCAACTGAAAGAAACACGTGGTCAAAACATGTGGCTAAATCATTAAGCTATCTTAGGATATGTTTTAAATCATTTGTATTGATTAATTACCAGACCTTAAGTGAGCTAAATCAAAATAATGTTAATGACTTCAATGTCACTATTTCTTCTCATTGACAGAAAAAGGAACTTTCCCTGGAAAAGTCATGAGGTTTCCCCCATTCCCCAGTGTAGGTCCTCAACTGGAGTATTTCATCCATTTTTGTCCAGTGAACTTCAAGATATTGTATGCTGAAATGCAGTCCAGAGGGAAAAAAACAAATGAAAGAACAGCCATAATAAAAAAGATCAAATATTGTCCAATGAAATATATAAAAAGAAATATTTGTCTTAAACCCCAGACACAGGTAAAAAAAACATATCTTGAAAGAGTGTTTTCCGCTTTTGTTGTGTACAAAAAAAAAATAGGTTTAATTGCAAAATAAAAAAAGAAAAAAAAGAAAAATGGAGATTGAACTTTAATAAAGATTTTTTAAAAACCAGAAAGAAAAGAAAAGCATGAGAATAGTTGGCCGAATGTCTATAAATATATATCACTGAGGGCTTTAAAAAGGAATTAGCTAACTGTGCATTCATAAGCATATAAACAGAGAATTCTGTGTTGTATCAAAAGAGTGGTTAAGCTGACCTTACAGGGATTCTTCCAAGAGATTTTCCATCTTCTTGCTACTACTGTTCTTATTTAGCTATTTTCTCTTACAAGCAAGTTTGATTGATTGGACTGGAAGAAATTTTTTTTCTCCCAATTCCTACAGACATAAATACAGAATACAGGTTTTGAGAGAAGTTCTTATGCACTCTGGTCTTTGTAAGCTATAAAGGAGAAATGCAGAGAGTAACACATAAATAAGCCCCATAGCAGAAGAAGGCACACAAATAATTCTTGGAGGAAATACTGCTAAGGTGAACAATGGCAAGCACAATGAACTTGAGAAAACCAGTGCTAGCTGTGTTACACCATTATTAGTCACTAAGTTTGTAATAAACTCAAATGCTTCTTGGTCCTGTTGCTGGGCACTGCTGTAAAAAGCTTCGCTCCATCTTCTTTACATCTTTCCTTCAGGTATTTATATATTCTGATAAAATATTCCCTGAACTGGGCTAAACAGTTCCAGCTGTCCCAGCCTTTTCTCACAGAAGAGATGCTCCAGTCCCTTAATCATCTTTGTGCTTCTTCATTAGTTTCTCTCCAGTATGCCTGAGTCTCTGGTATTAAGCCCAAAACTGGATAGAGTACCCCTGTCGTAGCCTCAACAAAAGGTCGGCACCTACGGGCAATACTTTGCATAATGCAAGCCAGGATACCATAAGCCACCTTTGACACAAGGGCACAGTGTTGACTCATGTTCAGCCTGGTGTCCACCACAGCCCCCAGGTCCTTTGCATCAAAGGTGTTTTCCAGAAAATCTGCCCCCAGAATGTTTTGGTGCATGGGGTTGTTCCTCTGCAGTGTTGGACTTCATACTTCCCCTTACTGAACTTCCATGAGATTCCTGCCAGCACATGTGTCCATTCTGTTGAGGTCCCTCTGGACAACAACATAACCCTCTGGTGTTTCAGGATTCCCCCCAGTTTTATGTCATCAGCAAACTGCTGAGGTGTACTCTGTGTCCACTGATCCAGATCACTGATGAAGATATTGAACAAGACTTGACCCAATTTGGTCCCCTGAGTTGTTGCACAACTGATTGCTAGCCTCCAGTTAGACCTTGTACCACTGACCGCCATCCTCTGGGCCCAGACACTTGGCCAGTTTTCAGTCCAACTCACTGCACATCCAGCCCATCCATCAATAGCTTCTCTCTGAAGTGTTTATGGGGAAGTGTCAAAGGCAGTCACAGTAAATTATATCCATTACTTTCTTTCCAGTGATTTTTAGTATTACACTGCAGTTTGCATTGGGTATAATTTGTTGTCCTGCTGAGTCAGACAGAACTCCCAAAGGTGTAACTGCTCTTCACAGGCTGTGTATTCTCCTTACCTTTTAAACTTTCTAAAGTGCATTCGCTCTCCTACACATACTGATTTGGATCTGTGCATGCTCCTTTAAATCTGTGTGAGTGTGAATATGATACAACAAATGAACTATGAATGTTGCTCTGCTAGATTCTCCAGTGCTTTAGATTTGTTGAGCTATAGTAAATTCAATATGAATCTTTTGTTAAACTGCTTAACTTAAGCTATTAATTAAGTGCCGTTAAACCTTTAGGCCTTAACTGTTGGTCAAGTCTGGGGCTCAGTTTAGAGAGGAGGTCTAATCTAAATCTTGCAATTAAATGGAGGGGGGTCTTCCTTATTCCTTTTTATCCTTATCCTTTTCTACCCTTGCCCTTTCCTCCTCCCTGCACCTCTAGCTTCCATAGAGATAATTTTTTAATTGATTTTGGGCTTAGGTTGATTTATTTTAGATTTTAGTTTGTTTTTTCTCTGTGTGCTTTAACCATTTGGTAGGTATTAGAGTGAACATTGCCAATGAACTTTGTCATGCTTGTTAAACCTGCTTTTATCAATATGTTTAGTGATGATTCTTTGCGCCCTTAAAGCGCTGATTCATTACAGCACTAATCAGAAATAACCTGCATGTGACACCATGAATTTTGATATTCTTATTTGTCATATGGCAATACCTAAGAAATTCCCAGTCATCAACTAGAGTTCTACCACATAGTACATGGTAGTCTTATTCTGTGGGAGAAAAATCTAAAGCAAAAAGAGAAAACAAAAAGGGAAAATAAATTAGAAAATAGATAATAGAAAATAGAAAATAAAAAAAAGAAAAATTAAACAGAAAGGGGAGAGGGCGACAAAGAGAAAGAGGAAAAAGGAGGAAAGAAAGAAAAAAGGGCATATTTTATATTAACTGATAACTTCTTAATCAACTAATGTACTTTTCTTTAAAGGAAAAAGTTTTCAAATGCAGCACAAAACCAAATATTTTCTGCAATTTTCTCTGTTTTTATAGTAGCTATCTTTCCCCTACCACCAAATGGTGAATCTCCATCTCAGTAGCAGCTGCACAGAGAATTAATAGCAAAGAATTAATTCTATATTATTAAATACAAATGGGGCATTCAGCATTTGTAAATTGTGGTCTTTATGATACATGCAAGAATAAAAAACAGTCACTACATAAAATAACACACAGAGAAAAAAGTTACTACTACAAGAATTCTAGGTACAATTTTATCTGTAGTTGTAATCTGTTATTTGATAGATATAACCCTCAGAAAATTGCCACTGAAATTTCAATCTGCACCAGGAAAAAAAAATCATCAGATTGAGACATTCATTCTTCTGGATTGAGAAACAGTTTTGAAACAAATATTTCTATTGATGCTCATATTCTAGTCACTTAATTAAATTTTCTGTTGGCCAGGAAGGACATAACAGTAACAGTTATGAAAAATGAGACTTAAAAAAAAATCAAGTTTCATCCATTAACATTAAACTTTAAGCACTGGACTTCATTCTGAATCCTTCACAAACAAATTCTACCATTCCTCCGTTTCAGATATTTAGTCACTGTCTCCAATACTCTACACAGTCAGAAAAGAGATACAGGTTTAGAGGAGCCCAAGATCTAGTTTAGAATTGCACTTCATAAATATTTAACTCACAGATATGTTTCCTTAAAAAGGTGAAAGCAAAGTATCTGTAAGAAAACCAACTATTTTCCCTTGTCCCATACCATGCATTTGAAAGCTCCCTTGCAGCAGGAGACAAAGGACTGGAGAAAAGGCTTTGCAGTACAATGAAAGGTGCACAATGAGGCAGAGACCTCACTAAAGTGAATTCAAAGCTGAAGCAGTAATATCCTTTCCTTCATACATGACTGTTTTCTAACAGTTTTTCTTATAACACAAAGGATTTCCCTTCCTCTTTTAAATTCACCACTGTCTTATTCAAACTGTTTTTCTGTTGGACAATATCTACTGTAATTTGCCTCAGCAATAGGTTAGGGTTCTTTTAAAATTCAATCGTACCCTGAAAGTGATTATTTAACTCTCTGTTCATTTTGTCACAATGATTCCAATAACAAAACAGCCAGCAGTGAATATTGCAAAAACCCCCTGCCAGCCACACAAGCTCAACCTGAAAGTCAACCTGTTTCCTTCCTTTAACAGACTAATAAAGACTGCATATCAAATTACACCTCACTTACAAGTGTGTAGCTTCATTGTCTTGTGATTATATTTTCAATGACACCCATGGCACTCTATTGCCATCAATGCTTTTATGCATGTATAATCTTAGGCAATTAACTGTAATCTGCTTAACCTTGACCTAGCCAGTCCTCTTAAAGAGATTGCATCATGCTACCCTTTTTTAATATTTCATGAAAATTACCATAGAGAAAAATAATTTTAGAAATCCTACTTTCTTTTTTTGTGACTATTATGCTGGTTTTGGCAGGAACAGACTAAATTTTTAATGCAGCAGTTTACCTATGGGGCTATGTTCTGGATTTGTGATGGAAACAGTGTTGATAATTCCGAGATGTTTCATTATTGACCAATTACTGACCAATGCTCACACAGAGTCAAGGTCTTCTCTGCCTCTTACCCTGCGGCTGTGGCCAGTGTCTCTCTGCCTCGGCCAGCCCTGGCACCACAGCAGCAAAGGGTACGGCTCGGTAACTACAAAGAACCTCGCTGATCCCGTGGGTTCTTGTTTTGCCCGAAGGAGCGAAGCGGCTACAGCAGGATAGAGGGAGTCAGTCTGCTCAGGGTTCAAACACTGGCTTTATTCAGCCCACCATGGGGATAACCTCAGCTCAGGGTCCCTGCCTCGGCAGAGACCCCTCAGCAGGAAGAACCCTTAGCAGAAAGAGCGGGAAAGAGCCCGAACACCCCCAAAGACAACATCTTTTATTGGGGGGTGGAACTTGGGGGTGGGTTCAGCTAAGGACAAATCAGGGACCATGTTNACCATGGGGATAACCTCAGCTCAGGG
>VXBB01022760.1:0-15286 GCA_013399915.1 Illadopsis cleaveri
CTATTTCCACCTTTGCCTCTACCTCTGCCTCATCCCTGACCATGTTCTCCTCTTTGATGTTGCTCTAAAGCTGTCACTTGCTCCTGTGAGATTTTTCTTCTCTTGTCTCAGTTGTTATATACCCTCCATGTTTCTTCCATGATTGATTCTAAATTTCTGTTATCTGGGTCTTTTAATCTCTGTGGTTTCTGTCTGATGTCTGGGCTGGACTGTCCTAGCATCAAGGAGACTGCTGCTTCCCCCATTTCTCAAGCAGGAGCAAGCATTGTAAACTTTCACATTGCCACTCCATCTAGGAGCCTATCTACAAAGTCGGTAGGACACTCATGCTGTCCCTGTTTAAAATTAGACATTAATACCCAAACTACTGCTTTCAGAATGGCATTCTCTAATCCAAATTTGACTAACTCCCAGTATCTGGTTAGGAAGGCATATTCACCTGGATCATTTGGATCCCACAGAGGATATGTGGTAGGGAGTAGCATGTCCACATTACCCTGTAAGGTTCCAATAGCAATTTGTCCCTGCACATGTGCTTTAGCTGTTTTAATCACTAATTCTTTTTCAGTTTCTGTTAATTCAGTCAGCATTAAATCAATATCACCTCAATATGGCACCTGGTTTGTGACTATCAAATCATTTTTTCACTTTACTGGGGTCTTCCCTGAAATTCACTAGTTGAAAAGGTACTTTTACACATCTACACTGGCATCTGCCATAGCATCTGCATTTTCAGTGGGGTCTTTAATGGTATCTTCATCTGCAATGATACCTCTACAGTGGGTATCGTCCTCTGCAATAGGGTCTGGTATGGTGTGTAGGTTTGGCACAGCCTGGTTTTTGGTAGCAGCGGAGAACCACAGCTAGAAGCTGCTAGAAGCTTCCACCATGTCCAACAGAGCCAATCTCTCATGGCTCTGAAGACGGACATGCTGCTGGCCCAAAGATAGATTGGTAACACCTCTGTGATAACATATTTGAGAAGAAAATCAAAACAGCACACATGCAATTTTTTTCTAGGGATGACGAGGCGCCACCACCAGGAGCCATTCCTGGAGTGGCGTGCAGCAATACGTCATTGCTCCAGCCATCGGTGATGGTCAATGGAGAGAGCCTTGCCTGCCTGGCTGCCCTCAGCCAGCCGTACCATGGGCAGAAGGGCAGGGGCAGGGGCAGGGGTGGCGGCTTCCCCTTCTCAACGCCCTGCATGAGGAGAGAGGTTGAATGGTGCTGGTGCCGTGGTGGTCACCACTGCCTGTGCGATGGCAGCGGGGCCACTTGGCTGGCTGTGGAAACATGGCGAGTNCTCTCTCTCAGTGAACATAAGAAGATCTCAAGTGATGAACTGACCAAAACCCCTACGTCCTGTCTCCCTGTGCTGTTGGTGGGAAGGGGGGAGGGGCTGGGGAAGAAAAAAGGTGTTTTAAAGGCTTATTTTACTTCTCATTATCCTCTTCTGACTGTGCTAATAATAAATTTACTTCATACCTTTAAATTTGAACTTGTTTTGCCCTTAGAGTGTTTTTTTTTCCCCAATCCTTAACTCATGAGCCTGTCGTTCATCTTTTTCCCTCTCAATTGCCCAACTGTAGCAGGAGAAGGTAAGGGAACGACTCTCATAGGTGCCTAGCATTTGGTTAGTGTCAAACCATGACATAGGGTAACTTAACCTTCAATGCTACCTGCATCTGCAATGTTATCTGCACTAGGTTATTGGACATAACAAGTGCTACATATAGCATTCCATATGCAGATAGCATTGCAGATCCCGCAACGTGCCACTAGCATTGCACAATTCTGTGGAGACAGCAACATTATTACAGATGTAAACATATAACACATCAGGGCTCAGCACTGCTCAGACCACATATACACAATGCCACACCATGTACGGTGTTTGATCCCCTCCACACCCACATGTTCCCCTCCTCTTTAGTACAGGAGAGACATCAGCCTGTAGGAGACACTGCTGCAGGGGAAGGATGCACAAGCACTCACCTCCCAGGGAGATACTAAGGGCACAAAGCACCTCAGCCTGGGCAGAAGGCTTCGGGGCTATACACAGCCCACCAGCTCTGTGTGGGGCTTCAGCAAGGCTCTTTTTTCTGGTAGCTGGCTGGAGGAGACACCATGGGTCACAATGAAGAGGAGAGACCCAGCAATGCCCCTCCAGCTTGCTGCTGGCCTAGCAACAGCTCCAGCTGAAATGATCACTAGAAGACGCTCACCACCCATACTGCATTTTTGAACATGCCCAAAAGAAATCCATTCATTGCCTCTGACACTCACGCAGCTTCAACATGGACCTGACTACAGTCTTCTCTTACTCTCTTGCAGATGAGGATAAGGAGCCACCAACAAGTGCAGTGGAGCTAGTGTTTGTATATCCAGACCCCACTGGAGAACACACTCTGCGCTTGCTTTTTGCAGTGACACCACTGCTTCAGCAGTGGGCAAACAGATGTGAGCCAGGCAATATATAAAACAGAAAAAAGAGGGTCAAGCCAGTCTTACTTGTCAGCATACTTCTGCTATCCTTCTGTTACTAAATCCTCCAACATCATCAGGATAAATAAAACCCTCCAACACTGTCTTTTCAGTGTTAACAAGTAATGCATTACTTTATGCTTGGTCCATATGTGTGTGTATGGGCAACAAAATTCCTGCCTCTGAAAAACACAGCCATACAAAACTTTTTAACTTATTTATACATTGTTAGGAAACAAAGAAATTAATGTTGATTGGTTCTAAATTACATAATTCTTTCATACTTAGTATTCTATCTTCTATTGGCTGTTTAATTTTTGCTTCTTATGCTAATTAGTCCATATTTTTAGTCTTTTTAGTATCTTTTTCCTCCAGTAGGGACTTTCCAACACATATACTGAGTCTTTGTTAGTCTGCTCTTTATCTTCTGGTTTCTGCAAAAGATCCTTGTAGTCCATAAATTCTGCATTCCAGCTTCAACAATATATCTCTCTCTCCCAGGTTTTTTTCATTGAAGCATATCAGAGTTAGTTTAGCAAAATGAAAAGTTTCTGTAATTTTCCCAAGCTGTGTTCCCACAAAAGGAGCATATGACAACTTTACTAAATGCTGGCTAAAAGTGATTTAAGACTAACACGCTACTTGTAACTTACATACTGGTTATGATTAATTTTAAAAAATAATTAGAAGTCAATTAAAACCATTAATTTAAAAATTTAAAAAGTTATATAATTTCTAACAATGGGGTCTAGGAAATGGAGCAGCCAAAGCACACAGGTGTATCTGACTGTAAAAATTAAAAGTAAAAAGAAGCAAAAAAGCCCAGGGAATCAGAAGTTCTAGTTAAAATTATACCTCCTGTCTCAATCCCCAAAAACCTTGTTTGTGTTTTCTTTGTTTGGACAATGAAGAATTTTTAAAAAATAAAGAGAAAATTAAAAGAGGGCAGGAATATTATTAAGAACAATTTATATTCCAAGATTAAATAACTCATGTCTTTTAGACAGACACAAATGCCATTGCAATTACTGTTGTAAATGTAGGTATCATTTCAGACTCCATTTCTTCTGCAGATACCATTATAAATTAAGATTCCATGGCAGAGGTAAATGCATCTGCAGATGAGTACCCCAATGCAGTTACCATCAAACATACCATTTGTAACTTGCATCTAAGCTCTGTCTTCCAGCACTCAGGCATGTTGTGTGACTATCTGCACAGGCTGAAGACATTCCTTGTACCTGACTCCCAAGGCAGAATGGTGGACACTCCTTTGAGAGCAAAGGCTGCAACTCCACTGCAGAGGTCTGCACCATCTACCCTGTCTACTGCCAGTACCTCCATCCAGCCCCATTTACTCCCCATAAAACAACCAGTAAGGCGGCATAATCTGCTCCCCATATAACAGTAAGCACAACTAAGAAGAGGATACCAGTAGGAGGAGACTCTCTTCTGAGAGATATGGAGGCACTATTTGCTGGCTTGCTGCACTCTCTAGATTATGCTGCTTATCATGGATTTGTATCAGAGATGTCACTGAGAGACTACTATGCCTTGCACAGTCCACCATTAACTGCTGATGTTGTTTCATGTGGGTGCCAGTGATACAGGTAAGAGCAGTCTGAGCAGCATCAAGAAGGATTACAGAGCCCTGGGAGCAGCAGTAGCTGTAGTTTTTCCATCAATCTTCCCAGTCAAAGGGAAGGGATTTGAAAGAGCCAGTCGAATCTGGGGAATCAGCAAATGGTTACAGGACTGGTGCCACAGCCAGGGATTTGGCTACTTAGACCATCAGACTTGCTTTGAACAACTTGGTCTACTGGGGGCAGATGGAATCTGTCCGTCAAAAAAAGCAAAGAGCATCTTCATTCACAGGCTTGCCATGCTGGGGAAGAGGGCTTTAGACTACATTTGCTGGGGGAGGGGAGCGTCAATCTATCCCACTCCCATCACAGACAGCAGTAGATGTCCTGAGCCTCAAGGCATAATGGTCCAGATGGATCTGCTTCCAGATGCAAGGGCTTCTCCAGCATCACGGGCATAGTCATTTTATTACCACCACAGCCCCTTCTCAGAAGCTGTGGCCAATGCTCCTGCCCATTTCCTCTCCAGAAGCCAATGGAATTATTTTCGGCAAGCGCTCCTGCAAATCATAGGGGGAAAACTGGCTTGAGCAGCAGAACAGGCAAGACCCAGTGCAGACTGCAGTAGCTCACAACCATCTGCTGCTGGGGCAATGCCTGCTGATCCTCGTTGACATTTTGCAAGGAGAGATGGTGATGTGGCAGTGCAGCCAAAGCAAGGGCTGTGTGAAAGGACAGGGGATGGGTTTGGCTGCTCAGGAAACCACAGCTCCCTTCCCACAACTGCGGGTGCTGATAGAGGGCTGGGCAGCTCCCAACTAGCACTGTCCCAGAGCACTGTCTGGTCCGTGGGCAGGAGGAGGCAGAGCAGCAGGAGAGCCAACACTGCAAGATCTGCAGGTGAGTCACAGTGTTCACAGGGGCCTGGTTGCTCATGCAAGACAGTGCACAGAAAGCTCCTTTCACATGATTCATGCTCCTACCCTCCAAATCTAGGAGGGGGCTCAGCTGGTGTTGGGTAAGGGCATATTCAGGGAGATTTTTCCAGAACACAATTTGTCTGGGTTGAGCTGGGTGTGGGTATGCTGGGATACAAACGCTACAGAGGCATGGCTTTTACAGTGATGAGGGCAGCAATGCTGCCCCAGTGGAGAAAGCTCTGAAGAGGCCCGTGAGTCAGGTTCTCCCCACTATGAAAGAGAACAAGGAGAGCAAAAGGACCAAAATGGAATTTACTGGCCTCCAAGGACAAGATGGCAGTAGGTGTAGGATTCATCCCTCCCTTCCACCATCCCAGGGAAGAGCTGCAGAGCTCAGAGGGTGCCAGAGGGTCTAGCAGGGGATGCCAGTTTTGCTGCAAATGGTGCTTGCATGGGAAGAAAAGCAATGTGTAGGTTCATGCCTGATTGCACCCACATCCCTTGGTTCTTCCCCTGCAGGCCATGCAGGTCCCTGCCCTGACCCTGGTCACTCTCCTGGCTCTGCTAGCCCCAGCCCAGCCCTGCCTCTCAGAGATGAACAAGGTCAAGGACCTCCTGGAGGTGAACTGCACGGGGCAGGCTCTCAGCGCAGTGCCCCCAGACCTGCCTGCAGACACAGGCATCCTACTGCTCAGCGACAATTGCCTGGAGTCCCTTTCCACCACTGCCTTTCTGCCCCTTTCCCAGCTTGAGGACATCGACCTAGCCAACAATGGGCTGGTGGCTCTGCATACGGGGGCTCTGCTGCTGTCCCTGAAGGAGCTGACCCTTTCCCACAATGCACTGGTGGCCCTACCGATCCTGGAGGGCCTGCCTGCACTCACCCACCTGGCTGTGGCCCACAACAGCCTGGAGACACTGGTCCCGGGCGCTTTCCGCACAGTGTCACAGCTGCAGAACCTGGACTTGCGAGGGAACAAGTTGCGGCAGCTGCCCCGGGAGGCCTTTGCAGGGCTGAGTGCACTCAGGGAGTTGGACCTGTCAGACAACCTCCTGAAAGAGCTACCCAAGGAGTTGCTGCAGGACCTGCAAAAGTTGGAGACCCTCTGGCTCTCAGGGAATCAGCTGCAGACCCTGCCCACTGACTTTTTCCCAAAGGGGCGCCTCTTCATGTATGTTTTCCTCACTGAGAACCCCTGGCATTGCGACTGTGACCTGCACTACCTCCAGACCTGGATCCAGAAGAATGCTGACATTGTTTATCAGCCAGAGCGGGGCCTGCAGGAAACAAAGGTGGAGGTTGCACCTGAGAAGGTACTGTGCCACAGCCCTGCTGAGCATAGGCAGAAGCCCATCATTCACTTCAAGCTTAACTGCAGCATTCTGGAGGATGCAGATGAGGAAGGAGGGGATGACTATAATTATGGGGAAGAAACAACAGAGAAAGCTACCATGACCACCTTCCCCCTACATCCATTCATCCCCAAAGAGCACACTACCATGCCCTGTGCTGTCACCTCATCTTGCTTTCCTACCCTCACTACCACAAGATCTCCCCTCAACAAACCTTCCTTCAGCATCCCTTGTACCTCCACCCTTTCCCCAAGAACTTGGCTTGAGGTGCTGACAAGCATCAGAGCTCCCAGCACCACCACTCCTATACTAGCCAGTCCCACCATGACACCCACACAGACCCCCAGCACTGCCACCATTCTCACTGCTGCTACCATCATCACCCTGCACAGACCTGCCATCCTTGACAATGCCACCTCACTGCCAACAACTATGAGCAGAAGCCCTTCTAGCACCAGTGGCCATCCCCAAGCCACTCTTACTGCCAGCACTATCTATGGCAATCTCATGGGGTCCACTAGCACATTTCCCACCACTTCCAAAGCAGTGCCTTCTACTGCCATGCTAGAGGCCTATTCCATTGTCAGATCTCCATCTCCTCCTCTGATGTCGGCCAACACCATGCTTTCCACTCATGCCCCAACACTACCACCTCCCCTGGACACCACACACTTCGCCCAGCCTGCATGTTCCCCACTACCTGCTCCTCCTCTCCTCTGCCCATGCTCCATCCCAGAACAGGCTGTACCCGTGCTGGGTTTGCAGGCCGGCAGGGACAGTCTGCAGTGGGGCCAGTGGATACTAAGGCACTGCTGCCTGTTGCACTGGGTGCTGTACCTGGCTTCCTTGGCTCTGCTGGTCCTGACCATGCTGGCTTTAGCAGTTTGGCTGGCATGGATGTGGCTGGTGGGACAACCCTCCTGGCACCAATCCCTGCAGATCCAAGAGGTGTGGTATCCACTGCTGGAATGGAGAGAGTCAACAGGAAACCCTATGATGCATCTCAGCAGCTTCAAAATCCCCCTCCAGCGACCCACATTCTGTACAATCAAGGAAGTGGAGTTGTGCCCTGAGGTTACCTACTGCACAATTAAAGACCTGGGGATACAGCGCAATCCTCCTGCAAGTTACTCCTTCTGCACCACAAAGGAGTTGTGGGTTCACCACAGCCCTCTGCAGACATCAGTCAAGCCCTTCTCCAGAAAGCTGATGGTCACAGACCTTGGCTTTCTGAGGATCCCATCTGCTTACAGCCTAGACAGGGGTGTAGAGGCCATTGGCGATGTCAGAGTGAAATATGCAGGTAACACCATGTAAATGTTTCTGTACACTCAGAGAAAGAGATCGAGAGTTGTGGGTCTACTTTATATGCTTTGTTTTAGAAGGGAAAGATCTACTTGCCTAGGGTGAAGCCATCCAGCTCCTTCCTCTAGTATTCTCAAATAGCCTGAAGGTTTCCAGAGCTAAAATAATTCCTTGGGTATTTGGCAGAGGAAAATAATGTCCTGAACTGGTCAGTGATAGTCTGGGTCTACCACTGCCTGGTTTTGGGGTGAGTGAGGGCAAGCAGAACTTACATTGTGCTCTGTCGCAACTGCTTCTGTTCAAATTATGCACACAAAAATGCAATACACTTTCCACTCAGTGCCAGATTCTTAATCACATAATAAATATTCTGTGCCTGAATTTATAAGAGGTGATGGTTTAATTTCATTGGACCTGCAACACGCAGCGCACAGTGAATGAGAAATTTTTCTTCAGTATTTGGAATAGTCCAAGAAAAATGCATGGAATCCCAGAATTCTAGAATATCCTGAGTTGGGAGGGACCCCTGAGGATCAAGTCCAACTCCTGGCCCTGCACAGACACCACAATCCCACCCTGTGCCTGAGAGCATTGTCTAAACACTCCTGGAGCTCTGGCAGCCTTGGAGCTGTGACCATTCCCTGGGGAGACTGTTCAGTGCCTGACAACCTTCTGGGGGAAGAACTTTTTGCTAATATTGATTCATTGGGATGCCCCCATGTCATCTCCAGCTGTTCCTGGGGTCCTGTTCCAGGTCCCAGAGAGCAGAGATCAGAGCTGGCACTCCCTTCGGGAGGTCTCTGTGATGAGGTCTCCCTTCAATGCCCTTCAGTCTGAATATGTCAAGTGCCCTCCACTGCTACTCATACCCTTCCCTATTTCAGTGGCCTCCTTTAGATACTCTTTCACAGCTTTAGATCCTTCTTGTATTCTGGCATTCAAAACTGCACACTTATACTCCTATTCCTGACTTTGGCCTCAAATGTGTGATTCTTCCCTGTGGTACTGAATCACATGGGAAACGCATCCCACTGGCAGTTAATAAGGAAAGTGCAAGTGTTGATGCTTTGCATGACCCATGATGGGATGGCCGGACAGGGAAGAGTAGGGTGGGAGGCTTTGAAGGGCAACGGACGTGGCATGTAAGGGATTACACTAGGACAAAACACACTGGAGCTGGCCAAACTTTGTGACCACGTGTCTAGATGTCCCTCAAACATTTTTGGAGGTGTGAGGAGGCAACAGTCACCATTGGTGGGGGTCGAATGGCTCACCCCAGAACTGGTGCATAAATGTAGCAGCTGGATCCTATTAATCACTTTTCCATCCTGATACGCAGTTTCACCTCTAATTGTCCCAAATGTATTGTCAAACTGCTGTAAGTCAGCATGGCCTTCTGCCAGATTAACTACTGGGTCCACAGGTGGGAACATGTGCCTGTGCTTGGCCAGCATGAGTATGTCTGGTCGTGAAGGTCTGGTGTGCAAGTATGTCCATGGACATACACATACTGCATTTGTAAGGAGGCACTTGTCTGTCTGTTAGTGCTGTCCTCTAACCACACTATCCTCTCTATCCCTGTTTCCTGGGACAACAATGAGGCAAGCAGCTCCAGTGCTGGCACAGTCTGAAGGCCCCAACAGCGGGGCACAGTTATCTGGGGAGCAGAGCTGTGGAAAAAGATCTGTGTATCTTGGTGGACAGAAAGGTGAACAAGGTCCAGCAGTGCACCTGGCAGCAAAGAGAGGGCAACAAAACCCAGACTGAGTTAACAGAGACAGAGCCAGCAGGCCAAGGGAAGTGATCATCCCCTTCTCCTCAGAAGTCTTTAGACTACAAATTTTTGCCTTCTTCTACACATCTGAAACCACCCAGTTCTCTCCCCACAGGCACTACAGGTACCCCAGTATTTCTCAGACTCCCATTACTTCTGCCACTTCTTGCAACTCCTCCCTGGAATTCTCCCACCTCTTCACACAACAAGTGACCTGACTCCAGGTCACTCCAGGAATCCAAGACCTCTCAAAACCACCTAGGAACATCAAAGCCCCCAGGACCCCCTGTTCTACCCCACCATCAACCCCCACAAATCTTTGGCAGCCCCAGGACTCTATTCCTTCAGAATCCCCTATGCACCCCAATATCCCTCTCAGTCCTGAGACACTCACATAGACCCTCGTGCCCAGTGAACACAGGCACACAAAGCCCCAGTGGCCAGCACCACCCACCCAGGACACCCAGGTCACTGGTCTCCTGCTCTCCTCCTGTTCCTTGTGAGAAGCATCTGGACGTCTGGGTTCCCCATCAGAAACAACGAGACTCAGACAGTTCAGGAAGCACTTTTATTTAACCGAAATGTGGGGGGAAATTGGAAGATTCTCAGCTCCCAGTGAAGGGTTCAGACAAGGGGATTGAGTATTCCTGGAGGGACAGGGCTACAGTGTGAGGAATCTTTACGTTCCACAGGCTCACAAGTTTGCCCCTGAGGGTAAAGGGTTGCTGGAAACCACAGAAGGTGCCCACTCTGGGACAGAGATCTGGACATTTCTGCCCCATAGAGGTACCTATGGATGCTACCTGGATATCCCAGTATGGGGTGCAGAGAGTATATCCTAAGCATTATTGGGAATTTCAGTTGATCTCAAGGGGTCCTTAAGGCAGCTGGGGGCACGCAAGGCAGGGGGTACAGTGAGAACACAGGCTTGTAGGTCAGTATAGGCATGGGGCAAGGTGCCCCGGGTGATCCAGCGCCGGGTACCCGGCTGGTAGGCGTGGATTAAGTGTGTGTCCTGGTAGGTCTCATGACTGTACCCTCCCAGTACAAGCAGTTCCCCTCCCAGCACAGCTGCACCCCCAACTACATGTGCACGGGGGAGCGGGCTAAGGAGGACCCAGATGTTCTGCTTGGGGCTGTAGACCTCAAAGGTCAGCTGGTCCCTGTAGCCAGTCTGCCCAGCCCGCTGACACAGGCCCCCTGCCACATAGAGCTGTCCACCCGCTTCCTCCATGATGTGGCCAGCTCGCTGGCCATTCATGGGGGCCAGGAATGTGACAGGTGCACCTGGAACATAGTGGAGCAAGGATGCCTGACACTGGTATGTTTCATCACACCCACCCGACACGTAGAGCTCACCATCCAGGGCACACGCCGCATGCCCACACAGAGCCATTGGCAGGGGTTGACACCTCCTGGGCAAGGAGAGAGGGAGGGAGGGGTGAAGGACAGGTTAGGCAGGGCTGTCCTGCAGTGACTGACTGCCTAAGGGTTCCTTGGTGAGCCGTGTCTTCATTGACCACTCAGCAGGCAACACTTGCCAACACCCAGTGAGCCCCAGTGGACAACATCAGCTGACACAGAATGGATGCCCCAGGAGTGTCACTGTTCAGTATTTCGTAGTTGCCACGCCATTGGTCAACCACAGTGGGCTCCCTCAATGGACAACATTGGCCATCACCCCATGAGCATTCTGCCTATGAGAGGAATCAAACTACTTTTCTCATTGGCAGATGGCAAACAAGACCCACAATGAACACACTACTGACCAAAAACTCATTTGCCACCCACTAGGCAACACTGGCCAACACCCAGTACTGAAGGGACATGGTCATTCAACATCCAGTAGACCTCTCTCAAATACCACTGCAGGTCCATTCTCCACTGGAAGCTTAGTGACACAGAGCACTGGGCACTATGGCCAAGACAAGGGGCTCTGAGAGAAAGAGGAAACTAAGCATCTGATGGGGCAGTCTCACCTCCAGGTGTCATTGGCCAGGTCGTAGCACTCCACAGTATCTGTGCAGTAGAGCTCCCCTGAGCTGCCCCCCAGGGCATAGATGAAATTACCAAGTGCCACAGCAGCAAAGTAGCTCCGTCCACAAGTCATACTGGCCAAACGCTCCCAGGAATCATTCATAGGCTGGTACCTGGGTTTGAGAGGCAAAGGGGCAAGAGACTACCTGTTACCTACAACAGTGCCAGCTGATGTTGGCACTGCTGAGGGCTACAACCCACTAAAACTTGCCAGTCCCGTAACGACTTGGGGTCACATAGTCACTTTGCATGGGAATATGCCTGCCTTCTGGACAATATCAAACCCATAATGTCCTGGGGCATCTCCAGATAGAAGCCTCCTACTCCCAATAAGCCTGTAACACCCCAGAGTAGGAGGGCACTCCTTAGTCCTACAACCAGCCCTTTCCAGAATGTCTTGGGGCCACTTGACCAGCTGCAATGCCACAATGTCTTGGATCCATGGGGCAGCTCTAGCTCTACCAATCCCTCCCACAATGTTCTGGTGCCATGTGGCAACTCTAAGTCTTCTGTAGCTCTCACCTGTAGACACTGGCTAGGGTGTCATGGATGCCATAGTAGTGTTTCCCACCCAGGATGTAGAGGTTGTTGGCCACCACTGTTACAGCATGACGGAAGCGTGGGCCATCAGGAAAGTGTCCCAGTGCCCGCCACTCAACCTGCTTCACCAGCCCCACAGCACTGAGGTAGCGGTCTGCAAACCAGAGGTGTCTGCTGGGCTTCCGGGCAGCCAGGTTGCCCTTTACTTTGTCTCCACCACAAACCACCAATACCTCTTGCAAGGAACGTATCCGGCATGGCAGCTGGGCCGTGGGGGTGAAACTTGTTACCATGAGCTCGCGGAGGATCTTTGGGTCAGCTGCCCCTGCAGTCACAGATGGGACTTTCTTCAGCTCCAGGCTGGACATGAGGGCAAAGCGAACAGATGACAGGATCTCTTTGGCTAGATCCTCCTGGCCATCTCCATTGGCCACAAGCCACCGAGATGCTGCTTCCAAGGCTTCCAGTTCGTGGAGGACATTGAGACCATCAGAGCGGAGGAGGCGGATGAGAAGGTGTGCAGGAAGATCCAGGAAGGCCGGTGTAACCACCACAGAGGGGAAGGTAGCCAAGATGTAGTTTTCTGCTACATGGACCACCTCATCCAACCCATAGGCCACAGCAAAGGCCAGCACATCAGGGACAGTTTCTGGGGTCAGGCCATGGGTGAAAACATCCAGGCAGAGAGTGAGGAGCCCCCAGGCCTGGTAGCGCAGGGAGGTCTCAGCTGCCTCCAAGACCATGGGCCATGGCCCTGCTAGAGCTCCTGTGTAGGCAAAGGAGAGAAGGAGACGCAGTTCGGCTGGGGACAGCCCCGTGACCAGTGGGTTGGCAGGGTCGTGGGTGGCCTCCCGCATGGGGCAGGTGAAAAGGGCCCGGAAGAAGTCACAGGAGCAGCTCAGGGCCAGTCGCTGAACTAGGAGGAAGGAGGAATAATGGTGGGAGGCAGCAGGGGACTCTCTGCACTGTGCAACCCCCAGAACTCAGGTGTCCTAGCCCTGTGCCCATCAAAGCCCCAACTCTGTCAAAGGGAGCAGCCCTGAGGGTACTTCTAGAGCCTGACCCCCTCCCGGAGCTGCAGTCTTATCATCCCCACCAGAGGACTTGGCTGCCCCAGAGCACCCTGTCCCACTCCTCAGCCCCTCATAGAGCAACCCCCTCTCCTGCCCACCTGGGATGACTTCGTTCCCTGCCTGGAGCTGGAGGTCACAGCCCACACCATTGGTGTGGAGCTGCTCCATGGCTCTTAGTGTCTCCCACTGCTCCTCCAGGGGCTTAGAACCTTCTTCCTGGTGGTCAATTTCCAGATGCAGGGCGCAGGCAGTCACCAGCCGGGGGGCACCCAGGGCCCGGGCAGCCTCCTCCACCTCTTTTGCCCGGTCATGGGGCACAATTCCCCCATAGGCAAAGGTCAGCACAGCCCGCCAGCCCCACAGTGTGGCCCCAGGTGGCAGGGGAACATGGGGTGGAGGATCTTGGAGGAGTTGTCTGGTCCTGCCCTCCAGGAAGCGATAGAAGAAGGAGCTGATGGAGGCCAGGACCACAGCATGGGCCATGTCATGCTCTGGGCCCACGGCCACATCCACCAGCTGTCCTGTGGTGCGGAGTTCGTCAGCCACAGCCAGGAAGTGTCTAGCGTGAGCCCCATCCCGCAGGCTCCACTGGTCTGGGGCTGGCCCCTCTGCAACCCACATCTTGCCTGTGGAAAACACATGGAGCAGGGTGTCAGGGTGCTGTCTCCACAGCTGGAGCCTCTGGCCCATGGCAGGAGTACTGACTGGGGACATGGGGTCTTGCTCCTGGAACTGCCACATAGCAAAGCCACTGGATCCACCACCAAAGCCTCTACCCCACAGCCAGGGACACCAGAATGCTGCTCTATTACTGAATTTGATGCCTCTTGGCAAAACTGCAGCTCTATAGGTGGGAACAACAGCCCATTTCACTGCCCCATAGCTGAGCCTGATCTCCTCATCTCTGAATCCCTAGCATGAAGCTACTGACCCACAGCCAATGCTGCTGCCCCACAGGCCTGTAGCTCAGGCCACTGTCACCACTCACACCTTCAGTCCTATAGCACACACAACCACACCCTTCCTCAGCCACTGCCCCATAGCTGAAACCACTGACAGTCCAACAGCAACCAAGCCGCTGGCCCCCAGCGAAGCCTGTCACACCTGCTCAGTGTGTGGCATAGCTGCTGTGCACTGCTTGTCGTGTGTCACGCTGCCTGTCACACATTGTGATGCATTACGCTGCTAGCTGTCTGTAATGTTGCATGTCATGCTCCCCTACACTGCATACTGTCGAGGTGTGCTGACCCTCCTGACGTTGCCACCCCTTGCCCCCGCCGTGTTGCTTGCTGTTAGCGCAGTGTTGCTTGTTCTCGCATAGGCCATGCACTTTGCAGCCCAGTGAAGAGCTTGCTGTATGCTGTGCCCCTGCATTACTCTGTGGCCTGTTATGCTGTGCCGTGCACTTGTCCCCCTTACCGCCTGCTGCTGCTCTGCAGAACTCCTGTGACCCCCTAGGAATGCGCCTGGGTAATTATAGACCAGACAGAACACGTGGCCCCAACCAGGAGCTGGGAGAGGCTCAGGCAGAGGGAGGTCCAAGGCTCCAGAGTCTCTCGGCTAGGACAGTGGGTCACTGAATTCTCTGAGGACAGGCAGTAGGGCCAGCTGAAGCTGACAGGAGCTTCTGTAAATCCCGTGTCATCCTGGGCAGGTTCTGCTGGGGATCTCTGGCCCCTCAGGCCCCTCTTTCAACCTTGTTCTTCTCCAGAGCCCAGCCCTTCCAATCCCTCGGGCAGGTGACAGACAATGGCCTGCTCCTCCACCCCTATTACGGGTGATAGGTCTACCATCACCTGCTGTGCTCGAGCTGCAGCACAGCCCCACTGACTCCCAAAGAGCTGGTGGTCTCAGCTCCAGGAGCACAAGGGGACACCAGACCCTTGGCCCAGCCTCAAGTGCCCCTAGGACCACCCTGCAAACACCCAGGACCCCACTAGCCCACACAGAGTACATATCAGAGCAACACAGCCTGCCATGGCTGTGACTGTGTCCTGGTATCACTGTCCCTCCCTCTGCTGTCCTCTGGTGCCCCAATCTCCTCATATTGTCCCCTCCCCTCACCCCACGTTCCCCTCTCCCACACACCTGTGTCTACCACATTCCCTGTCTCTGTAACCCATGCACCCATCCCCTAAATGTCCCAACTCTGTACTGCATTGTTCCCACATGTCCAGATGTGTAGCAATGTATCTGTATAACAGGTCATTCTGA
>VXBB01022765.1:203-15866 GCA_013399915.1 Illadopsis cleaveri
AGGTTGGACAGGGCTTGGAGCAGCCTGGGACAGTGAAAGGTGTCGCTGCCCATGGCAGGGGTGGCACTGGATGATCTTTAAGGCCCCATCCTGTCGCACTGCACGACATGAAAGAACGACACTCACCTTCAGGTGAAGAAGTGAGCAGAGAAAGAGAAAGTTTATTATGATTTGGGGTTTAAATAGGATTTGGAAATTGATCACGGATTGGGGGATGAAAGGACCACCTCACTGACCCCAGTGGTCAACTCAGGTCCATCACTTTGTTCTTCCCTCTGGAAAGAATGTTGTCTACAAAAACATCAGTCTTGTTTATGTTTAAATTGTGAGAAAGCTCCAGTAGAATGAGAAACCATCAGAAGGTTGAAGATCAGGGCAACACCATCCAACCCAAACTATTCCATGATTCTATGTCTGATGATAGAAATCTGTGGATGTGCCCCTCTGAGAGCAGGGAGATTACCGGTATTAAGAACAGTTTGGTGTTGTTTAGTATTGAGTCATTTTCTGAGCAGGCAATTAATCCAGCTGCATTTAAACAATAATAATAATAAAAAAAAGACTGCTGCATTTAAAGAGTTATTCTTGGACTGAGAAAACAGCTTGGACTTCAATGAGACTTTAAAGAATGTCAGCTGGGGGGTATTAACCAGACTGCTGTAATCCTGACACTGCTGTATGTTCAGATTACACTGAGAGCCCTGGCTGGGTTACCAGCTACACTTTTTATAGGCTTGACAATGTGTCTGAAGAGCTGTTTTATTTGTATTTTCTCCCACATAATGCCTCTATTAAAATCCTTTAAGGGTCTTTTCTTAGTGTCAGGCTGATCAGATAAAAATGGTATTAAAGGAGTGCTGCCCCTGCCCGTCCCACTGTGCTCTCCTCCTACTTCCTTCGGGCATCAAATTGTTTCCTTTATTTTGGTTTGAGCTAAAATGCAAGCACATCCTGGAAAAGGGCAATTATTGGGCTAAATGCAGGGCATTGATTTCGTTCAGAACAAACTCTTATCTGTCCTCCACTACCCCAACAAGCGTCTCTGGCATTTGGAAATGCACATTTGTTCAAATATGTACATTCCCATAAGAGCTAACCATCCATGGCCTTAATGGCATCGCACTGCTGACTTCAACACCCCAGCGGAAGGAGAACATGAGCATGAAATTAGAATTAAACAGCTGGTCATAAATTCTATCTAGACCCTTCATAAACACGTGTTGCTGGAGTGCATTGCAGCCAGAGCTCAGCTGCAGGAATTTCAATATCTCTTGGTCTGGTTAAGGGAATAACTGGGAAAAGGAACCAGTTGGCATCTCTGTCCTCTTCTCCCCCAGCTCAATTTCCAACCACATTCCTGAGGACTCCCCATTTGCCTAACCTTATCATTATTATGGTTGTGGCATATTCTACATTGCTCTAAGTAATTTTCCAGCCTTAGAAACTGGAGATCTTGTTACTGGAGAAATTGGGATTGTTGTTACTGGGTTTTCATTATTATTCCTGTTGTTTTTTCTGTGATTATTCTTATTGTTTTCTGCCAATATGAAATGGTGTAGAGAGCAAATCCCTCCAGATGGCCAGGGAATTAGACTGTCCCCATCATACAGAGATTCCCTGTGAGTATCCACAGCTGGTGACAAAAGGAGTGGCTGCTACTCCTGAATCATTAGAAAAATGGACAATCCTCACAGAACGGTTCTGAGCGTCTTCACTCTAACAGGACCCACTTCACTTTGCAGCTGTGATGCTGTAGAGTTTTAAATTTCACAGGAGATTTTCTGAAGATGAGGAGGGAAGAGAAAGTGGTTGTGTCTGTAAATCTTGAGTGGATCTGAATGGATGCCACTTGGAAATCCAGGACATTTCTCATCTTCTGCTCAGGATAAATTATAACCACCTAGGGAGCAAATGCTAACACATCTCCGGTAGGAATACTGTTATTTTAATAGCCAAGCAGTAATTATTTTGTCTCTGCCCTTCTTTCTTGCCCTTTACTCTGAACAGGAGGAAATCATTAACAGCTGGAGAACAACCAACCATCCAAGTGGCTTTCAGCACTTGTAGGTAGGAATATTAGAGGAAAATGAGGTTAGGAATAAGGTATGCTCTTTATATAAATTCAACGGCGTAGTAAATGAAAAAAAAAGTGTGTCTCACCATAAATGCTGTTACAACTTGCAGACCTGTGGTGCCAAGCTGTGGCAGTAGTTATTGGAATGTTTCAGTAACCTATTAACAGACCTTTTCTTAGAAACTCTTCGCTTTCTTTAACACACTTCCAGCAAATGGATTTCCAATAAGCATCTAGCTCCTTTCTCTTTTTTCCATTTCCAAATAAACTCTTTCAGGGCACAGTGGTGTATTTGTGTGGAAATGGCTTTGCTGAGAAATTGAAAGGCAGGATCTGGATCAGTTCCCTGCATGAGCTTTGCAATACCCCTGAAAAGTGTCGTGATCTGTATTTGGTGCCCAGAGCATTGCTTAAGCTACTGAGGAGAAAACTAATCTCTTGCGCTTTCATTGGCAGAACTGTCTCATAGAGTGATCCTAATGGGGTGGAAATGAGCTCAGCTGCCTAATTCTGTTAAAAACATAGGCTTTTTCTCACACATGAATGCCCATCTACTTCCTTCTAGCCTTGCTGAAGCCATGGCAGCAAAGAATCAAGTCATAGTTGCCAAAACCAGAACACACTGCTTTTTTCCCACTTCAGCTCTTTTTAGTTATTTATTTGTACACAGTAAGAAATAGCCAGTGGAAGAAACTCCATTCACGCAGAAAATAACCCCATTCTAAAGCAAAAAAAGACCTTGATGTGGACAAATGAGCTTTTCCCTAACTTTTAGGGCATGACTAACTTGCTCATTAGCAGCGTAATTTTAAGTAGCACTGGAAACCTTGTTTTTATCATCTCTGTTTCACAAGCCACAGGTGAGGGCAGTGCAGCCACAGAACCAGAGGTGCCTCTTGTCAATCCAGCTTCATCCAGCTGTGATCCATGTGCATGCAGATAGTCCAAGCCCTTCCATGGGCTGCTGTGGTGGTGCGTTGGGAGTTGTTGGCTGCAGTAACACAGAGCTCTGTGTCCGTGGTGATCAGAATTTCCCAACTTCCCTGCTCTTGCCTATGGGATAAGACGGAAGCAGGCAGGGCTGGAAATCAGCCTCTGCATTCCCATCTGCCTGTAAATGAGGACATGAGCAGTCATGGGGCTCCCTGGTGGGATTTAGTGGACGTGGTGGTGTTCGGTCAAAGGTTGGGTCTCAGGATCTTAGAAGTCTTTTCTAACCTCAAAGATTTTGTGACTGTTTTCTGCTATATAAAACAATTCTCTGGATGTACTTTTAGGTCCATTAGGGTTGACCTTCCTGTCTGTGCTCATTAAAAACAAGACCTAATTTGTTAATGGCTCTGGACAAGAGGAGACTGAGGTCAGACCTCATTGGGGGCCGCAGCTCCTCCCGAGGGGCAGCTCTCTGCTCCCTGTGACAGGGAAGGGCTCGAGCTGTGTCAGGGAGGGTCAGGCTGGATATCAGGGAAAGGTTCTTCCCCCAGAGGGTGCTGGCACTGCCCAGGCTCCCCAGGGAATGGGCACGGCCCCGAGGCTGCCAGAGCTCCAGGAGCACATGGTGGGATCCTTGGGATTGTCTCAGTGTAGAGCCAAGAGTTGACCTGGATGATCCTTGTTGGTCCTTTCTACTCAGGATATTCTGTGATTCAATGAATTTTTTTAGTTCCAAGAAGAATGTATCCATATAGGACTTTGTGGGAAAGTTTAGAAATGGAACAGCAACACACTTTGCAGGGATAATGATCTTTATTGTTGTATGTAAAGAGACAGAGATGAAGGCTGCACGCTCACAAGCTGATGCTCTGGAGAAAAAATTTCTTCTTTGGAATAGAGAGCAAGGTAAAAATCCTCTCCCTGTTATTTTTCTGGTTTTGTTTGGTTTTGGGGATTTTTGTTTGGTTTTGGGTTGGGTTTTTCTGTTTTGTTTTGGGGTTTTTTTGTTGTGTGTTTTTTTTTGCGGGGGGGGCGGGGAATAGCTTGATTTTTTTTTCCTAGCACTTTTAAATAGAGTACTGGAAAGTACTAAAATCTTAAATCTGCTATCCATCAATAGCACCAAGTTAGTTTGACATGTGAAATGGGAACACTTAAATGGCCTCAGATTTCAATTTCTTCCTGTATCCAGTAGGAAAAATACTCCTCAGGTTGAACAGGAAAAGAAGGGTTGCCTTTGATACAATAAATAGTGCAATCATTGCAGTAGAGACAACCACCCTGCTTCATGCTTGGAAGCTTCCAACTTACACCACAAGCGCTGTAACTTCATGTATTTCTCTTTCATCTACAATTCCTATAAAAGGTCAGAGAATTGGCAAAATCTCCCTGCTGAGGAAGAGGCAGTAGGAAAATGCACTGGTTATCTGGGGCTATCTGCTCCCCTTCCAGGCCCTGAACCATTCCAGAGCTGACTCAGGGACTGGAATAACTCCAATTTTACCAAAAGCTCTGGGATCAGCTGATGGATGTTACTAAATTTGGTTGTTACACAGCAACAGCAGGAATGAAGTGGCCCCTCTGCAGGAGCCACTCTTAGGAACTTAAGCCCCAAAAAGCTGCATTCAGGAGCATGAAGTGACAGAACAAGCCTGGCCCATGGATTGAATCTGTCACTGGAGCATCAGTGCTCACAGAGATCTGTCTCCAGCTAGCCAGAAATAGAGGGAAACAACCCTCAGTCACTGCTGACAGTCTGCTTTTATCTCTGTACTTGCTTCTCCTAGTCCAAAACTGTAACAGTAATCAAATGGGGATAAAAGAAGTTTTCTTTGATGAGCATGTCATGCTGATGAAAGGCAGCAGAAGTTCTCTGTGTAGACAAGAGCCACAAACATTAACAGACACTGGCATTTGGAGCTTTTCTGTCAGTCCTCAAAGGGGTGTTTTTATGAATGGAATCCTGCATAGGAAGGGAAGGTGCTGCTTAATTTCTGCCAGTGCTCCCAGCTCGTCCACCCTCATGGAGCAGCCCCCTGCTGCAAATCCCTGAATATTTCGGTATTTGCCATGGAATTCTGAGATTAAGGCAAGCCTTTATATTAATAAAACAGAAGTCTTGCCATTCAGCACTTTCATATTGCTTTTTGTTGCCTTTGAATTTTCAGCAAATGTTTGTTTAGTTTGCTTTAATAGGAAGGTCTGAACTTCAGATGTTATTTTGTCCAAAGCAGGCAAAGCTTTTGTCAACTGATAATCACAGATGTTGTTGTATTTATATTGACCTATTTAAAATCTCAAATGGTTTTAATAGGATGGGAGGATTTTTAAAAGGCAGTTTTCAGAAGCATTATTCAAAAAGCATAATGGTCCCATTTGTCAAAAATGTAAGTTTGCCCTTTAGCACAGACCTAGGACATAATGCAGACTTCAGACAAACTCCTTCCAAAATAGCTGCTCTCCAGTTTTTCAATAGCTGATTGTGAAAACACATTTTACCCCCAGCTCAGAGGACAAACATTCTGTTCCAGCCTGCTCAAGAAGAAATTAAAGTTGAGTATCTTCAGCTCTTCAGATTTGAATGTGCTCTTTATATGGTGTCTTCAATCTTTATGGATTTTCATATTTAGTGAGGAAGGGCCGAGCAGGGAATCCTGAGGAAGGAAATGCCTGTGAGATGGGGCACATTCGGTGCTCCAAAGTGAGAGCCACTGTCAATTTTCTGAGGTTTTCACACTGTTCACAAAATATTTAACTTGTGCTTTACTCTGCCTGTGGCACAGGGGTAACCTTGGACGTAAATTCTTCACGAATCAGGAAATACTTGTGCGTGCTCTTGAGATTTTCCAAAGTGCAATATTTGCATCCTTTATAATCCTGAGAGGAAACAGGTGGCTGGTCAGTGTATCTGTGGCTTTTCAGTTCCATGATGAGGCTCCTGGCACAAGGCTCAGGGCTGGGTGGTTGCTGTCTAATTGCCCTGCTCTGCCAGCCAGCTACAAAAACACCAGAATCTCCCTTTCCAACTGCATTGCTTGTGTGTAATCTGCAGCATGGAATTTGTCTTGAATACTTTCCCTCTGCATCTGAATGCAAACTGAAGACATTTATTTCTCTTTCACTGGTTGCTATACATTCAAGTTACAGGAATTTGTATGTACATTATGCTACAGACTGAACAATGTGAAAAGGTGCACGTTGGAATATTTAGAGCAGCTAAAGCACAGAGTGCATCTAAAGGTCTCACTTTTCTCCCAAGGCAATAGACAACTCTGTAGATTTGCACTATGAGGAGAGTACCACAATTGTTACAGCAGAAGCAAAGTGAAGGACAAAAAAACCTCAGGGAGAGGAAGCAACACATTCAAAATTGCTTTTTTGAAGGGCCTTGCAGAGTCCATGCAAGCAGTTACACAAGGAAGGTTTGCTGACACTGAGTGGCTGTTTCCCAGTGGTCCCTGGACAATGCCTTGGATATTTCTCCGTGCAGTCACTAATGACACTCAGATCTCTCATTAGTGTGGCAGGAGTTCTGGAGGCTGAAGCACATTTGTAAATTAGCAGCTACTGATCTGTGATTGACTATTACTACGTGATCAATAGCACAGATAGCACCAGAAGGGATAAGGCTAAAGATGGAAATGCTTGGAAAAGGTACCAGTGAGACCAATTACACCAAATTCTGAAGCTCTCAAACTGCAGGTTACAACACATATACTTGTAAATACAGCTTTTCCTAAGAATTTTTGTTGGCCACCTGTTAACCAAAGACTTTTAACTCAAAAATTGCTCTGACCTAAAGCAGCTCAAGTGGATGGTACAGCTACTCAATGACCAAAGGCAGGTGTCACCACACACAGCTCAAATTATGTGTCCCATCCATTACACCTCCATGTAAGAGGTTCAGAAACATGAGTCCTACAGGAACACCTTTTGGTGTGACAGACTTATGTCATCCTATCCAACACCAATACTCATATTGCTATGCAGTCTTGAACAGCAACAAACAGCAGCAAAGGTGATGGAAAAATAATATTATTCAACTTCTCCCAAGCATGGTGTTTTCCACGAACCAAGAAGTTTAACTCAGAAACACCTCAGGCCCAGAGATCATCAGGATAATCCTCATTGCCTTTGGATAGCACACTGCAGGAAATGATCTGGCAATTTCCATGCCAGGCTAGAACACCCCAGGCAAAGAGGAGACTCATTCTAATACATTTCCCAGGACTGAGCTTTAATAGAATTAGTTCACTTTTTTTCCTTTCTTAATTCCCATTCAGCTATTCATAGCTACATTCTCCATAACAGCCTGCATTCTTCCCCCTAAGTGTTTATAAGTGCCTGTATTGTATCCAGTCTTTATTTTGTACTCCCTGCCCAGATGCTGCCCAGTAGAGGCACAACATGTATGTCTCATTTTTTCTTCAAGCCCACAACATCTTTTATTTTCCGGAGCATTTTGAGTGTTATTATTTCAAAGCCTTCCAGTTTCTCATCATCTCAAAGATAATTACTGATGATGATGATGATGATGATTATTATTATCAGGAAGGTTTGTCCCTCTCCTCCTTCTCCAAGCTTTGAACTAGAGCATTAGATAACCCTCCTAATTTATATGATGAATAGGTCTAGAAGTTGTATTTGGAATATTATGAATGTAAATGTGAAAAAAACTTTCTAAAAGTGGCACAAAAAAAAAATCAGCAGGCAAAAATGCATTGTTCCTGATTACAAATATTTTAGTTGGATCTGCAGCATTCCCTAAATCCTACAGTACAACAAATGCAACAAATAAAATCGTCTTACTAAGTTATAAAACAACTCAAGTGAGATTATATAAATGATGGAGAAAACTCAATTCCTATCAAGCAGGATTTTTGCTGTCTTTTCAGAAATTCTTCATAGGAGATGCATGTATGAGAAATATTTCTGGATACTCCAAAGGAAGGTAGCAGGTAGTCCATTATATTGAGAAACAGACATTTGCCCTCATTTTCAACTCAGTATCACAAAATTCTCTGAAAAAAAGTACTTGAAGATGAATTTTACTGCACAAGTTTAGGCATCACTATAGCAATATGAGTAAGCATAGAAAAATGTCACAAATAAATCATTAGGAAATAAATTTAGAAATCCAACACAGAGGGAGATGAGATGAGTGCCAGGCAGAACATTTGCAGAGCCACAAGAGAAAGGGGAATGTTTCAGACACTCAGAAATACAGAGAGCCTGGAATATATTCCTTTTTGCAAATGGAAAGGAAAATCTAATCTCTCCCTTTCAACCATTTCCCCCCAAGCCTTTCCAAAGTTTGTTTATTCAAATGAAACAGAACTTGGGCCAAAATGTAACCAAAGACATTTAGTGCATCCCTAATCTCAGTTCTAATTCTGGAACTGCAAACACATCTCTACTGAGATATGTCAGTTTTGCATTGAAAAAAAAAAAAAAAAAGTGGAATGAGATTTCTGAATAAATTTGACTCAACTCAAAAGTTCCTGTTGTTTTGTACATAATATCTTAGTGTCATTTTTAAAAAAATAATATTTAGAATTAAAAAATAAGCACATATCCTATTCTGGGAGCATGAATAGAGAGAGAATTAATAGTTTCCTGTTGACAGTACTTCATCTTCACTAAACACCAAGGAGCATGGGATCCTTCTTTACTCCATTTCATAGGGTCTAATTCTCCCATCATTGTAAGAGGTTAATAATCTGCTTTCTCCTGATATTTGTTTCACAGACAAAAACCAGCACATGATACATGTCACTCATTGAAGCAATCAGAAGAACACACTCCAGTCAACACCATTTATTAATGTCAACCAGAAGAGCAATTATATTTCATCCGACCAAAAATAAACAGACAGGCATCACATTTTGATGACAGCTAAAACTATCATCTCAACAGTTCTCATCAAGTCCCCACTGACATAAAATTGTACCTGGGTATGTGTGCTAGTTCTAGGAATCCATTACCTTGCAGTAATCAAAAAACAAAATTTTAGAGAGCTATTCTGGCATGTGCATGGAAACAGAGGGAAATGAAGAATATAAATCTTGAATGAACCAAAGGGGAAAAAAACCCCAAAACACCAAAATATATAATGGTTTCATTTGTCAAAATATACTCCAATGGCTTGATTTTTTTTAGATTCCCTGCATGCCTGTAAATCCAGCATAAATCCATTACCATCAGAGCTCTGGTGAAAGCTGAATGCCAGAGAAAAGACTCTGGTGTCAGCTGTTTTATGACATGAACACGGAGAATCACAGAAGAATTAAACAATCAGCACTCTCCTCTGCTCAGCAGCAGCCCAGGATGCTGCACTGCCCAATGCTCTGTCCAAGGGAGCCCACCCCTGGTGAGCACCAACAAGTGATATCACCCTGATTTTTCAGCCTTCTGATAGTTTACATTTCTACTGGGGCTTTCTTACAAATTGTAAGAAAAACAAAGAGTGATGTTTGGTAAATAATACGTTCCTTTCCAGGGGGAAGGACAAATTGATGGACTGGGGGGTCAGAGAGGTGTTACTCTCATCCCAAAATCCCTGATCAAATTCCAAAGACTATCTAAGTTAAGATCCTGAAATAAACTTCCTTCTTTTTTCTCATCTCACAACCTGACGGGTGAGTGTGGGTCTTTCGTGTCCTCTGGTGACAAAATGCACAGAGCTGGTGAAGCCACAGGGATAAATCCCTCACTTGGGATATATCCCTCACTTGGGATATATTGAGAGAAGTTTCATAGACTTACAGATAAAAACTGGAATTAGACGCATGTGCACTCACCTAGATTTTGCTGCTAGAGATGAGAAGCATATTATTGGGTGGAATATACACATAATTCCTTGGGGTTTGGGGAAAAAAAAAGTGAAGCGAAATACAAGAAAGGAATAAATGGAACAAGATGAAGTGGAGAAATATTATTGTATTCAGTGTTGTTCCCGGCTGCCCTTAAAAACAGCACTGTCCCTTTAGATTGTCATCCTAAATTAGAACACTAAAGCTTGAAATGATCCTCTGATAGCACTTGACATACCCACTGTTGAAGAATCCTAAAGCTTTCAGCCCCACTGTGTGAAATTCCCAGTAACACCATCCATTTTCCTCAGTTTATGTACATGTCTGGTTCCCAGTGGCAACAAAACACCCTAGGCAGCAAATCTCTAGGTATTAATGAATTTCTCAGGTGGTTTAAGTCACTTAATCTTTGGCCTCATGCCTTACAGTACCACCCAAGTCAGGTTATAAGCACCCAGAAATGCATTCTGATGTGTCTTTATTGCTGAATTATCAAGGTGAGATGCTCATATTAAATTGGGCATTTAATTACAGGCACACACATCTCCAGCACTACCACCAAAAGATTTCCCTAGGTATAGAAGATCATTTATCTTTTTTTCCCATTGATGTCATTTAATCCTTGCATGATTGTAAATTATATTTCAGAGCATAGTTTTAAATTTTCCAAATGAGTCTTGCAGCAGAAATTACAGACCAAGCTTTGCCTTTCCTCTGTTAATATCAGGCCTAATAGAAGGGCTCTCCTCCGAGAGTTTTTCTGTGAAGTCAACTCGTATCAAAGCAAGGTGATCACAACCCTGCCCAGTGGGGCTAAATCCAAATCTCGTCAGGTGTGAGAAGGAAAAACTCTTTCCTCTAAACCACTGCTGTCCTGCACAGCTCAGGCTGTGACCTGCACAGGGAAATGTGAGTCTGTCCTGCAGCTCCCAGCAGGTGAGATGTGCCCTCCCAGGTTTATCAGCATCTATAGAACAACCCACTTGGCAAAAGTACTGCCATTTCATTAATCAACAGACTCCAACTGCCTGTGAGGCACAGTGTGAGAAGAGACATGAGGAAAACATAGGAAACAGCCCCCGAGTGCTACATGTAATTATCTGGAGCTGTGTCACTCCTGACAGGTGACCGGCTCAGTTCTCCTTCAGCGACGTGGCACAACCTCCTCACACAATCCAGCTGGGTATTTCACTAGCCCTAATGTTAAAAAGCTTTTCCTTCAAGCCTAAACTGAATCTTTCTTGCTGCCATTTAACCCTGCTAATTTCTATTCCTGTCCACTACAGACAGAAGGAAGAGATTACTCTCTCCTTTTGTGTTCTTGAAGAATTCTTTAAGTGCCGTCATCCCAACAAAACTGTTCTAATGACTGAATCTTACCTTCCAGGTTGCTCTTACTGTTTTCCTTCAGGCTTTTACTGTTGCTTTCCACATGTAACTCTGCAGTGTCCAAAACTGGATTAGGTTCTTCATTTGAAGCATTACTAAAATCTTATTACTGTCAAGAAAAACTCTCCTCAACAGCTTCATATCCCAAAGAAAACCAGAAACAATGCAAAAATCCCTGTTAAAGGACAGAAAAACCAAGCACAGAGGTCTCTGGTAGCTCTTCAGCCAGACCTCCTCTAGAACACCATGCAACACTTTTTATTGGGTAAAAAAAGGTGATGACAGAGGCAGTTTCTCTATCAGCACATTTCAAGACAGATCCAACCCAAGGCACATTGTACTGCAAGACTTCCAGAGCCTCTTAAACAGTGATTGGAACATCTCCAGCTTGCCTTGAAGCATGAGCTGACAGTACCAGTGACAAGGAGAAAACCTTGGGAGAATGCTTTGTCAAGTTTATAGTTCTGTGTTGTTCCCAAAAGACCTGGCCAGGTTTGCACAGAGCATTTCAAAGACTGGTCTGCAGTGTACAATTCACCTCTTCAGGATCTAACTCAGTCATTACCCAAGTCACAGATCTAGGCAGGGCAGGGGAAATCTGCTGGAAGAGCTCACAGAGTTTGCTGTAAGAAATCTGTCACAAAGCACACACACAGAGCCAGAAATGAACCCAGTGGGTGTGGAGATCTTTGCTTTTGGGGCTTTTCCTTTGCTCATTTCCTTCCTTCCTTGTCAATGGATCCCCCTCCTTAAAGAGATTTCTGTTTGGTCACTTCAGACTTTTAGGTACAGAATAAAGAACATATTCCAAGGACAGGGCTGCCCAGGCAACACAGCACAGGAAAAAGATTTTTATTTATTTAACATCTCATTAACATATTTAACCAAAGGCAGAGCAAGGCAGTTCCACAACACTGAATGAGTCAGGAGCAACTGCTGTTTCTGTGGAACATCAGGAAGGCAGGAATATCAGGAAGAGGAGAGCCTCAGCCCTCACATTCTGTGGTGTCATGATCCACTCTGGCATATTTGCAAGGTTCATCATAGACTTAGTGAAAGAAGAGCAGTGGCTTTTTAATAAAGGAGAAACACAAATGTTTTATTGCTCAAAAATTTGGGAAGTTGATCGAATTGGAAGGAAAATAACCCAAATATCTGACAGCACTGTATGAGAGAAACAATCCCAAGACTTTTTTTTTCACATGCTAGACCAAGCAGGAACACTTTTCACAAGAGATAAATCAGGGTGGGTTTATCTAAGCCCTGAAGGATGTCACCAATCCACTCCTGACATTAATGTAGTTGTTTTGTACTGCCTCTTCATCTCCTCCTACATCCCTTTATCCACCACAGGTAGTGGTTACAGCAGAAAACACAAAATTCCTCCTGTTCAAGATGCCACTTCTCTTGTAGATATAGCAAACCAAAACAGGGACTTCCATGTCACACAGAACCTTATGCAAGCCCCATCCAAAAGATCACCTGAGGTGATTAGAACAAAACATCTTCCCCATTTACACTTCAAATTTCTAATTTTACACTGAACCAAAGTGTCTAAAGCCTAAAAAACCATTTTAATTTCTTTCTTTCCCTAGATACTTCAGGGCTTGCACTTANCTGTCTAAAGCCTAAAAAAACATTTTAATTTCTTTCTTTCTTTCCCTAGATACTTCAGGGCTCGCACTTACTGCGAAAACAAAAGTCATTTTCTCTTCAAAGTTTATGGCAAGTTGAACTAGAGAGCTCCAAATGAGGCTGTTACTTTGGAGGCAACAATTTTCACCTCAAACCAGGGGCTGTGACATCTGTAGATTCCCCTTTTCTGTTTGTGTGTGGGGTTTTTTTGCCAATTGCACCCAGAGCATTTACATTTGTGGAGCAGAGAAAAACAGTATTATTGCATGAATTGTGTGACCACCTGGATTTTGCGTGGAACAACCTCTGAGCTTGCATCAGTGATCAAAAATGGTCCCTTAATCCAAATGCATTGCCTGAAGTAGTGGCATCACATGTATTTCTCAGCACTGATACGGCAGAGTAATTGCAAAAGCAGATTACAGAGACAGGGCACAGCAGAAAATCACTGAACTCCACTGAACTCTACCAGCCCTGGACTCACAAAGTGGAGTTTCCAAATATTTTCCAGTGGAACAAGCATAAGGTCTTCAAGATCTTCGAGACATGAGGTATAATTATGGCACCTCCTGAATTGCATGTAAAATGTGTTTTGCCTTTAAAACAACAGTGCCCTTCCTAATTCCACACTTCTCTCTTCCCAAAACACACAGCACACACAGTTTTTAACACGCAACAGTAAAAAATTGTAATCTTGGGAAAGACTTTTCAAAAGAGGTTTTTGTTCAAAGCCCAGCAGTCAGCATGGGTGATAAAAAAGGAACTCTTTGAAGAGCTCAGATGTTTCACTTTGCCATAGAGGACAGTGAGTTTGATCTGCCAGCAATCACACATGTAATCCTTGTACTGCTTTAGGATGTGTGATCCCTCCTTTCTGACCCAGTGGACATTCTTTGAAACAGGACGTGAATGAACTCTGTGTTCTCCCCAAGAAGCATCTGGATTCCACTGAGTGTTGTTGTGAGCATTAACAGGGACAGTCCCATCTCTGCAGATCACAATGTTTCATTTGTGAATGCACATTCCACCTCGTGTAAGAAAGAAGAGAACAAAAAAAGGAACCTGACAATAAACAACCTCCTCCAGGTCAGAAACAAAACACAGGAATGTTCAAAAAGAAAAAACAGAAATAAAAAAGAAGTTCTTACTGGGTCATGTTGTATTTTGCCCACTTCAAAAGCAGACCAGCTGCTATCTAATATATAGAACTCTCCTACACAGAGACACCATAAACAGTATAAAATAAAGCTTTTCAGTTTTGTTTTTGTTTTTCTTATTTTTTTTCTTTTTTTTCCCTTATATTAAAATGTATTCTCCAATCCTGTCAAGCAACGAGGGATAAAATTAGAGTCTGGAAGATTTTTAGTTGTAATTTAACTATTATGGACTCTTACATGAACTTTTCCCATCCCCAGAAACAAAAATGCAGCGATATCCTCAGACATAAAGCTATGGAAAAGCTCAGGATGCCTGTAAAGGCAGTTATGAGGAGTTTATGGATGTATGCCATTAAAAGAAGTCAATGCTTCCTTAGCTACCTAAGATTTTAGTCATGTTCATGTTCTACCAGCATGTTCTACCAGACCCCACTGTGACTGAGCCACCACAGCTGACCCCAATCCAGCCCCTCAGCACAGCAAACACAGGTGTAGGGAATAAAGAGTGAGAAAGCAAAGCACCGCCTTTGTAGGGCAACATCAGAGAAATCTTCACTAAATGTTACAAAGCTGAGTGACACAGAGTCCCCAGGCAGGAGCAAAGGAGAGCCCTTCTTGCAGAACCAGGACTTTTTAAGCAGTTACCCTGCTATCAGTTACATCCCATTTAAGCACAACAAATGTAATCCAACCAACCATGATAAACCACGATGTGACCACATCATGGTTATAGAACTCATTTTTCTACCTCTAATTCAGCCACGTCATTTTCCCATGGCCCTTTTCTGCTTAGCCAAAGTAGCAGGCCTGAGCCATGGTTTTACAAGGGTTACAAGGCCCTTATTTTGTAAGGTTTTACCTGTAGGCAACAACTAACCAACTCCTGACACAATATTAACCTACCGAGCCCCCTGAGCACTTCACTCTGGACTCCTGAGAGGCCTGGAGGCAGATTTTGGTTCAGTGCTCCTTTGCACCCACATGCAAGTCCAGCCTCATGGTTCAAGGCTCCCTGACTCTAAGACCTTTCACTTCTGTCTTATTTCTAGCACCAGGACAAAAAAAGTGCACACTCTTTTTTTTTTTTTCCCTAGCAAAGCAAAGAAGATGGTTTGTCTCAAGTTCTGTTCATAAACCTAGATAATTGTATTAGATTTCTATCTCATTGGGATTGACAAAAAATGACATAAAACACTGGCTTGGCAACAAAATAATCTACTTTAAGTAATGCTACATCTCCATATACACTCTGAATAGTCCTGATAGCTTCAAAAATTGTCCTTCAGTCTTCAATAAATAACAGAAATTCAAGTATTTTGTACTGCTAATTACAAATTTTCCTCAGATTTGTTACATACTTAGAGCCCTTTCGTAAATGCACCTGTGAGCAGAGCAGTGCAGAGCACCTTGTCCTCCAGGGACAAAAGGGATACCATAGCCCCTTGTCTCTTGTTCTGGTGAGGCAAACTCGGTGTCAGAGCACGTTTAGAACGACAGATCAAAAGGCAACCCTAACAAAAAGGACAAAAGAAAAACCTGAGGGAAGGGGGTGGCTCCATGCCAAGGGTTACATCCACAGAAACCAAAGCAAGTTGTGAAGTCTGGGGACATGGAATTCCCTTGGTTTGGTGTTCCACCTTGGCCTACAAGCACCAGAAAAGCT
>VXBB01022790.1:1765-22231 GCA_013399915.1 Illadopsis cleaveri
ATTCAGCAGTTTCATTTTTCATGTATACAAGACAACAAAAATAACAAAAGATCAGATATGTGTCCCCATATAACCTGAGGGATTTCTCACAAGCAGTATAACCACCAGGAATTGAGTCTTAATGACTTCCTCTTTTGGTACTGCATTTTTTGCTAGTTTTGAATTGAGTTCTATCAATGTAACATAATGTCCATTGACACTCAGTCCTGGACTTTGAAGGTGGATGTGTGATGACTGTTTCCTAAACATGATGTTCTTCTCAGCCTTTAATGGAGAACATATTGCATATTTTTATTTGCTCTGGTTTATAGATATACAGCATAATTCCTCACAGCCAAGAGTAAGTCTGGATAATTATAGGGTTTATTGTACAGAAGAAGACGCCATAAAGAGCAAACAATAGTGCACACAGAAAAACCACATACAGTCATTTTAGTGCCACTTGTTTACAATGGTTGAAAAAGGTATTTAAGAATTGTACTACTTTGCTCTAGCAGTGACAGTAAAAAGACCTTCATCGGCAGTAATGTGTGAACACGGAACGAATTTGATGAATTATGTTTGTTGCTTAAAACACCTATGTAAACAATCCTTTGTTCATCTGTTACTATGTCTGGTCTGGGAAGCACATTTTGCACAGTGATGAGTCTTATCCTGAGAGTGAAAGCAGATATATTTGCCTTTTTTTAATAGCTTTTTCTGGTAACATCTAAATAATCTGTTAGTTATCATTTCTGCTACAAGAACTTGGACACAACATATTTGTAGTTCATAAAGTATTTTCTGGTAGTGGAAAATTAAAAGAACTTGTCATTAATGAATATAGATTTTCAGAGTGTAATTAAGAGAGGCAGCAAGAAGACTTAAATTTTAAGGTATTGAACAACTCAATTCCTTTGGACTTCTCCTGTAGCTACTGAGGATAAATACTTTTGAAAATAATGATGGCAAAGATGAAGTATAGACATTACAATAATATCTGCTTCTTCTAATGTGTCCTTTTGCTGCCAGTTGTATTTAATTTCAGAGGTTTTGTTTCTGTACCATGTTTATCCTAGGTCCTTTTGAAGATACATGATGAAAAATCAGTTTCTGCAGACCATAAGTTCATTTAACTATAGGTTAGTGCATAATTTTTCTTTTCCTCTAAGGAAAGTTAGGGGACCAGTGGTCTGACTCTCTATTTTAATTGAAGAACTGTCAGTTGTATCAGCTGACTCAAGCTGGTGTCCTCAACCTTGCAGTTTGACTCAGAATGTGTTTCAAATTAGGAGGTTCTGATCTATCATGATCCCAGTAAGAAAAACACTTCAACACCACAAAGTAAAATGTAAAATGGTTTTCAAGTGGTTTGTCAATATAAAATACTGTTTACTGAGCTAACACTAGGATGAAAGAACAGCATAGATAAACCTAATGTCCCTTTATATGTTGGGAGTTCTGGTTGCAGAAGCATTGAATTGGATAATGCAGATAAATTGGAAACTTCTTGCTGTTCCTGATAGGAAAAGAATAGTTTTACCAGGTCAAACATTCCCTTGATATGTAAGTTTTCACTTGAGCAAGTGTGTGGTCACGAAGGATGAATCTGTGGAGCTCTCTTGTGATCACCATCGTCATTCTGAATTCCACCAGCATAGCTCTGGTCTGGTATTTTAGAAACACTAGCTTTTCTGAAGTTCTTTCCATCATACTTGAAGTCATATGCAATATGATTGTTTAATGATTAGGAAAGCAAGTTCAAGTATAGTAGTTCCTTGAATGATTATGCAGGCCTCCTTTTGCTTATAAAAGAAAATTTGGTAATGCAAAAATATGTCTGTTTTGAAGTTTTGAAGCTGTCTAGTTTTTTTCACTGTCTGAGCCATAATAATGGTATTCACTTGAATTTGTAATTGAAATTACCTAAAGGAAGCTGACATGTTTTTTCAGGAGTATGTGCCACATACCAAATAGTCATTGCCAGTGGTAGAATTTTGTACTGCTGTTAGTTTTGTATTCTAATATAGATCAAAGGCTTTCTGGACCTGTGCAGATCCCTAGAGTAAACTGAGGTGTGTGGTCATGTTCATGTGAGCTAGAGCATTCAGGGCCACAACCCTACTCATTACAGCATTTCTTTCCAAATCACAACCAGTTCTTCAGAAGAAGAAACTTTCACTTAAATCAACACAAACACTTCAAGGCAGACAGCATCTTCCTTCTGCTTTTTTGAGGACAGCAACTTTTTATATTGCCAGGTATTTTGTATACCTCTCCTTCTTACAGGCTTTCCATCTAAAAGAATATTTAAACCCATTCCTCATGTTTCTTCCAGCCTATTAGAATTTTGAATCTCCCAAGTATGAGTCTGGCAACTTACTTGAAATCCTATGCCTTTACCTGAATATCTTCCAGGGAAAAGATAAAAGATGGGTCTTGAAGGACCTATTCTCAGCCCTGATGCACAAATGTTACTCTCCCTCCATTCATTTCCACAAGCTCTGAGTAGTAAAAAGTTTATGGAATGTTTTTGAGTGAAAATTATCTATTTCGTAGTATATAGTTAAATTTTCTACATTTTTTCCCCTAAACTTTCCTGAACATGTAAGCAGCAAAATGTATATATTCTATGAATTCACCACAACTGTCTGCTAGAGTATGTGGTTTATTCAATACTGTCTGAATTTTTACTTTGCCACAAACAAACATGGTCTCAGTAGACTGTGGAGTACTTGCCAGGCAGACGTCCTTTCTCTTTTCACTACCTTTCCAGGTTTTACCAATTTTCTACTGTAACAAAATATATTTGGGATAGATGTCAAAGTTTCAAGGAGAATCTCTTTCAGAATATATATAAAAAAAAAAAAAAGGAAGAAAATCTAGTTTAATCACCGTAACGACCTGCTGTGAATAGTTAGACACTTATTTTTAGCCAAAAATTGAGATATCTCAGTGTATTTAACTTTGGGACAGGTTTGTTAGAAGCATTTTTTCTTGTAATGTCTTTGGACAAAGGTTTTCAGCCTACTAGTGCCTCAACATGGTGTAGCATAAGAAAAGCAGGGGAAACAATTTTGATGTGTGTTCTAATTTTTATTAAAGTTTTCATTAATGCACCCTTTTGAACTTTATGTGTATTTTCTATCAGGTGATTAATAGAAAAATGTGTTTCCTTAACTTCATGATCTACTTAATCCTATAAACAAAGTCAACTATGGAGAAAAAATACGTAATTTTAGGAAAATTTATGTAACTTGTGGCAGATTTAGTTAATATTTCTGACTAATTATAAAGATAATCAGAATTCTGTAAATGCCACTTTTTTCTTTAAATGTTTAGACTAAGAACATTTCTTTAGAAATATCAATTTCATTTTAAAATAATGGAAGAATAACACCACAGAAGAAGGTGAGTGAAAGAAATCATTTTCTTTCAACCCATATTACAACTGGGAGCTAAATTTTTCTGGAATTTTCCTGGAATTTTGCTTCTATTTTGCACTCTTTGAGAACTTGATTATCATTTTGATTTGTTTGCTTTCCATCATGAGATTGTAGGATAATAAATAGTGGAACTTGATAAACTGACATCCTTTGATTCATGATACAGGTGTGAGCTTGGTAGATATTAAAATTACAGTTGTTCATTATTGGAAGAGATGCATGCAGAGAATTTATCTTTCTTCACGAGATAGGAAATTGTTTCACAGGCTTTTAGGGGGAGTCCTGCCATCTGATAGAGATATTTCTAACTCCTGTCTGGACTTGAGGCTGCCAGAAAATGATTTTNCCTGTCTGGACTTGAGGCTGCCAGAAACTGATTTTGCCTGGAAAACTGAGTGACACCGTGGAGCTTTGTTTTTTTGTTTTTTTTTAATATTATTGGCAGTTTTACCTCAGCAACACAAGTGAGGTTTTCTCAAGATCTATACTTATTATTGTTTTCTATAGAAAATTGATAACAAACAAAGGAATAGAAGAGTCAAAATTCACCTCTTACCACCACACAATGTAGCAAATTTATTCTGCAGTACACTGGTTTTGAGTACCATTGAAATGGAGTTAGACTCATAGGTCTGGGAATAGAAACTACAAAATAGAAACTGCAAAAGTTTTGCAGCTGCAGAATGGGACCTCAAAGAACATGTAATGAATGCGCACACATGCTCATCCCTTACTTATCCATGGATTTTAAGAATCAATCAGAATACTCTCTCAACCCTTCACAACATCAATTATTTTTCATAAGCTTTTAAACAACAATAAAAAAATTAAGATTAATGCAGGCTGTACTTTGGTATTTGCATGATTATTTGAAAAATCTCCCTCTGGGAATGAATATTACAGAATATTTTTAAAATTATTTTAAAATAAATGAAATGCCAGAAATCATATATTATATTTCATAAGTCGTACCCTGTAAAATCATAATTCTGATTTACTGCTGTGATCTACTATTTAAAGCATGAATGAGAATTATTAAACTCTTATTCCAGAAGGGATTTTTATATTATTAACAGATGCATTCTGACCAAGGAGTCTCACTCTATCATGAAACATGAATCTTATTTCATTATGCCTTTATTAATTATGTATCTATTGGGGATTCAAAGGTGGGTCTGCTGTAGGTTGAGACCTTTATTTTTGGCTCATGTTTTCATCAGCTCCACACTTGGTTCTGGACACTTTGTCTTCAATGACCCAGCTATAATTATTACTACCCTTTATCCTGCATCAATAGAGAACAGTCTGCTTCCCTGCAAGTGTACATAATCTCTTTCTTCTCCTATCTCTTTTGCTTCAATAAAAAATACATTTTTCAAAAATGGGAGGACACTCTTTTTTCCCCGCCTCATTTTTCAACAGCAGAATCATGACATTTCAATTTTTTAAATAAACAAAAAGTCCTATTTTTCATACTGACAGCAAAGAGCAATGATGTATGAACTTGCAAGTCTTATAATGACTTATCCATGATAATGCTTGAAGGAGCCCCTACATATTTTTAAAGCAAGTCAAAATAATTTGTTTTGGCAATGCACAGAAATCCTCATTTTTCAAGCTGTAATATGCTTGGTTTCAATTTTTGTGATGTGGATCCATCCTTACCGATTAGAATTGTTTTGTAAAATCAGTGAGAAGTTTCACAATAGTTTTAAAATATTAAGAGCACTATACTCTTAATTTTAGTTTGGGTAATGATTTTCATCCTAAAGCAGATCTTTTTACCACAAGTTGCATATTTTGAGATGACTTTACAGAGCTGATGCCTTTGTTTATTAAGCTTAAGTTGTGATTGATGGTATTAAGAAATATTCTCACCTTTATGGTGCATACTGTTGAAAAAACATCATGGTATCTGCCTCAAAGTTCAGAACAAAATTACTCAATCATAAAAGAAACTTGAGTAATTAGATAATGTTCCTCTTGTTTGAGAGCTTATCATTGAAATACTTCACTCTCTTATCTCTCTTAATGTATGTCAAGAGGACAAGAAGGGGTAAAAATGAAACATTAATTAAATAAACATAAAAATAAAGCTGAAAAATGCTGGCAGAAAATCTCTGTGATTAAAGTTCAGTTTGTCTATCTAGATCAGTGCTGCCCTATCCATGGTTTTATGGATTTATGGCCACACTTTCAGTTCAGTCCATGGTGTCATGAATTGGAATTTGATGATTTTGACAGATTTACTCCAGGACCTGAACATCAGAACGCTTCAACTCTCATGAGCAAAGCAAAGCCTTCACCTCAAAGCAAAGTCTTCACCAGGAATAAAAGACTATCGATTTACCCATGGTCTAAATTAAACTTATTTTATGGCCATAAAACCATCTTCAGTCTGTCTAATTTCTAGAAATGAAATAGATATTTCTAAGTGTCAGAGGCTGAAATGCTTCATGCTTTAAATATTGTTATAAAAGAATTTTGCCCACTATAGCAACAACTGTATAGAAGCTACAACAACAGAAGCCCACCCGTTCTTGAAGATGCCTGACTGGAACTTTGGACTGTGAGTGAAGTCACCTAGATAAGATCAAGGGACTATAATTGTTCAATCATCTCAGGTCAAGGGAGAAACAAGCAAGGCTAAGGGAAAGGAACGCATCCACAAGAAAGTAACACATGGCAGAGAATCATCCCTGGCTGGGTTTGGGGTGAGGGAGACCACAGCCCACAGAGGCCAGGTTTATACACATGCCCCCCAACCAAGGGGGGAGGAGGAGGTTCTGGGTGTGCGATGTAACCTCTGGTCAGAGGCACTGAACGCCCATCCTCCCTTACACAAACCAGCCCAGCTGTGAAACCCCAACCCTGGGAAGGCCACATCCATGGGACATTAACGTAGGAGGCAGCTGAGGGGGTGTGATAATCCATCAAAGACTCCCCAAAGTGCTCCCCACACTCATTCCTGAGGCCTTGCACCACAGCACTGCACGTGAGGCAAAGTGATGCACAGACCCAGAGTCCACTGCAAGACACTGTGTCAAACTGCACCCCCTGCCCTGGGGAAGGTACCTGGGCATTCCCACATGGCCTGAATGTATATTAATCCTTCAGGTTCTATGCTTTTGGGGGGACCCTCACCACCAAGAAGACTGGCTGGAGACAATAATTGAGACACAGTGAGATCCGTGGAATGGTGATATTGTCTCTGTCACTCTCTTTCCCCTCCCCTCTTTTTTATCTCTTCCTTTTTATCTCTCTCTCTCTCTGTCTCTTATATTTACTGTCAAATAAAACCCATACTATTGACTTTGGCACATGGTCTCATTTGGCCCTTAATTTGGGCAGAGGCATTTCCAATAATTTAATAACCTGTAACAATAAGATATGTAGATAATATGTCCAGTCTTTAATGTGCAGTATGCTGAGCACTTCTGCTGAATATTGTGAATGGGTAGACTGTTCTTTTCAGACTCTTGTAAGAGAGAAAGTGAGCACCTCAGGCAATATAACTTCTTGGTCAGGTGGTCTTTTGGGAGGCAAGGCAAGCCATTAAGCATCTCCCTCCTCAAGAGTGGATGCCAGCTGATGGGCAGGGGGGTTCAAGATCACTGACCAGCTATTCATTCTGGAATCCCATGTGAACATATATGTGCCCTCAGGTAAAACAAAACTAAGCTTAAAAATATCAGTTCCATAACCATAGAGGTAATTTTGAGACAAGTCTTGCAGTGACTGCCTTCCTTAGTCTCATTATTAAAGTGAAAATTAAGAGATATTTAATAAAGTTTAAATTTCCTTTATACATTAGTGTTTTCTGAAAAAAAAAAAGAAAAAAAGAATACTTCAGTTGAACTGACCAAACTTGCCCAAAGGTCTGAGGGCTGAAACTGAAAAAGAGAAGGTAGGCTGAAAATGAGCACATTTCCCATAAACAACCCATAACCAACTAGAAAAATACATGTTAAGGATTACCACAAGGTCTGATTAAAAACTGTCTTATTGGAATAATTATTAGTTGTTAAAGGCACATAGAATATGGGGAGTAAGGAGGACATTGAAGCTCCTACTCATGATTTAGCAAGGTCTGTGGCACCCTGATTCTTGCCTGTCTTTGATTGTGGAGTATTTTGTATGCTTGCTTGATAATGTAGGTGTGGGGAGATTTGTTGCCAGCAAAAGTCCTGCCTCGGCTGTGAGGGGGTCAGTTGATATTAGAGGTTTAAAAAGGCCTGACATAGATTACTTAAAATTTTGCACAGAGAGGGAAGAGAGAGACAATGAATAATACCCTGACTCTCAAAATGTCCAAACAGAAAAATAGTTCAGAAATGATTGCTCTGAATTATTACACAGAAAGAAACAAAGATTTCTGAGGCAGATGGTCCTACACAGTTCTGTGTCAATGCAGCTGTCATCAACGTTCCTTCTGTATGAAAAGTGTGTCACCTGAGAGAGAAAAATTCACGTCATGGCAATTTTGAAGTTGTCTTGCTAAAGAAGGATTGGACTTGTCTGAACTAATACAAGTGAGTGGTACATCTGTATTACAGCTTGGACTATGTGGTATCTGAAGAGCATCTGAAAGACAAGAGATCTCAGTTATTCAAAAAGCTAAACCTCTTCACACTTAATGCTGGTTTTCGTAAATATGTGGACAATTTACTACGATTTTATTAATAGCAGATAAATGAGTTACACAAAAATTAAAGGAAGCTATATTCACACAAGTTTATATAAAATGGCAGGTACTAGTAGGGAAATGAGAAAACTGCCATCTGAAATAATGTTTATAGAACTGCAAGAAAATCACACATTTTTAGGGAGATGTTTTTTCAATATATATGAGCACCTGTTTTATTCTCTGTATAAATAGTCCAAATTACTAGTAACTTTTCTATTCTTTCATAGCCAAAAGGAAATCTTAGAGACAGGTAGTTTCTGGGATGGGCTTTGGTATCCAAGACTTCAACCAACAAAGGGAAGATAATCTGAGAGTGGAACCTGACAAGGGAGCTGGCAAGTCTACAATAACATTCATGGAGAGGCCGGAACTGAAAGCCAGCTGTTTACTGCCTTCCACAAATGACAAGTTCACAAGACAAATACATCATTTCCCAGTACTAAAGAGTTGGAAGTTTGGACAGGGAAAGCCATTCCTTAAAAATCTTGATAACTCTGTTTGCAATCCTTATATTCATTTTGCCATGGACAAAATCTAGGCAGGAAATCTAGGCGGGAAAATCTAGGCAGGGTAGGAGAGACTAGGTGGTTTGTGATAGATTTTTTTTAAAAAAACCCCTGCACCACAGTATCTATTATTATGGTGAAATACCAGATAATCTGTAGAAATAATTTTGGCATAATTAAAAGAAATTTATGCAACCCTATGTTTCTTTTTTATGCTTTAGAGTACATACACAAAAAGGACAGCTTCATAGATTCACGTGAAGTGTACCGCATATGCTTGAAGTAGTGCAGTAAAATTTTTTAAGTGGATTGATGAGTATCAATAGAAAAATTATGAATAGAAATTATCCTTTTTAAAATCAGATCCTTATACTGAAATAGGGACATTTACATAGGATTTTTTGCATTCGTAGCCTTTAGTTACTGTATAAGGACATTTATAAACCCCATTGCTATTCCTGGCACTGAAGAACAGAAAATTTTTATTGAGTTAGGAATGAAAAAGCATTTTAAAGAGGCAAGCCACTTACCATTTCCCCCCTAACTCCCCTCCCCCCCAGAAAAGGAAAAATAATCAACAAATAAGTCAAATGAAATAAAGTAATAACAAAAGCCCAGACCAACAAGCAAAATCAAACCAAACACATTAGCACTGCATTTATAATGTGCCTAATTAGACACAGGTTTTACTCAAAAAGCAGAAAAACTCTACATGGCTTCTTCTTCCTATGGTGCTCTTACACAAACACTTTTCTTTATTCCTGCCATTTTTAATGTGAAAACCAGTGGATCTTTTGGATAGATCCTGTCCTGTGTTGTACAAGGTATACTTATACTCCGGCATTAAGGTAACATGACACACATGATGTTCTGAATAATAGATTAAAAAGCTCAGACAACTCTCTTTCTAGTATGAGTACAGAGAAAATAGTTGAAAAATAATTAAAAACATTATCTGTAAGGCATAACTATTTTTATTTTCACTATCAAAGCAAAGTTCCATAAACATATGATCCTGAATAGAACAGAATACTATAGAATAGATTGGAACAGAAAGAGTCAATGCATTGCTCTTATAACAACTACTTTTCCCCATAGTGTATCTTTTATTATAACGTATTTCAAGTATGGGTGCATTTATGCAAAACATGATTCAAAATATAAGGGAAGTAAAAAGAAGTAAAATACCATTATTTATATGATGTCAACAAAATTTTATGACTAACCCACAGAATGAAAAAAATGTATTAGCTGGGACTTCAGTTCTAAATTAATCTTGAATAACATATCTTAATACGCTTAGAAGAATTAAATTATAAGGGGTGCATTGGATGGAAATGACAATACCTTTCTAAAATAACAACTTCAGTGTGTTCTTTTGAAGCACTGAAAGCTTACATGTTCCTTTCACATCTCCTCCCGTTCCTTTACCCTTATTATTATTTTATTTGTTTATGAGAAGGAAAATATTGCTCCCCATAACTAAGCTGGCCTTGACCCATGGGGTAAAGTTCATTGTCAAATCCATGTGTTCAGATTCTGTGGATGCATCTCAGTCACAGTGGACTTATCTCAGGGATTCATTCATTCTTTTACTTTCTTCCTCCTGATGCTCTGAAGAATGGAAACCATCACACAATAGGTCTGGGAGAAGGTGAAGAAAATGATATAGTTTCTCTGCACTGACCTCAATGTTTTCTCTCGCTAGAGACACTCTAAATGGGTGACAGTTCCTAGTCCACAAGGGAAGCAAATCACCATCCATCAAATGCAAATTCAACTTAAATTCCTAACTGTGAAAACAGGGTACCTGTTTATAAAGAAAGTTCGGTCGAGACAGACGTGGATCCAACCAGTATGGTCAATACCACGAATTCTGGTTTATTTGAACTAAGATGGCAGTTTTTATACATTTCTATATAGTTTACAATTTGGATAGCTCTTTCATTGGCACACAGCAGAGAGAGAAATGCAAACATACATTGTTGAATTCACTCTTAAGGTAGCTAACAAGCACACACTAACAATGCTATTCAGTGACCTTCACAGACCCTATTATCTGTCTGTGACACCTTAACATAATTTCTAACTGCGCCACACTTCTCTAACTAATTTTAACTGCGTCACAGGCTGAAGTCCTCGGTCCAGGCCTCACCAAGGCCTTGACCAGGCCTCAGCTCGGGTAGTTCAAGGCCTAGGTAGACATCATGTCCATTTTCTTTGAGGAATTCTGTAACATAACTGTTACTAAGAGAACTGCTACCACTACTTATATCTTTTCCTCTTTCCATCAATGAAGGTGTCACTTGAGAAAGAAAGCAACTTAAATACTCAATTCTGACGTTAATGAAGGATGCAGTGATTACACTCCAAAAAGACAAAGGAAGGGGATGAGATCAGAGCACACTGTTCTATCACTATGCGATTAAAAACATCAATAATTTACATGGGAGATAAATTATGATTATAGGAAAGAAGAATCTGAATAAATTTTTAGGCTGCTGCCACCCTTAGGTTACAGAAAAATTAACTACTTTTTAAAAAGTGAATTTCTCATCAAGGCTTTCTGATATATATTATATAGGAAATGGTAAAAAAAATTATATTATCAGTGAAAAAAAGTCAGGAAGGGAAGAAAAAGAAAACATACTGCTATGCTGAAACCCTATAAGTTATTCAGATGGTTACATCTACATTTATAACATCACTTTTTATGAGAAGAATTTAAACACAGTTGAACTAAACCTGGATTCAGTGCAGTCTCAGGTCAGAGAAACAGAAGACATGCTGGACTTCAGCAGTTGCAGCATCTCACCCCTCTGGAAACCAGTTTATGAAGGAAATGCCAAGGAAGTTTTCTTGTTCTTTTCTTGCTTGTGTTGCCACCAAGTGAGTCCGAATAAAAACAAGCAATTTTTTTTTAATATACTTAGGACAATTAGTTCTAATAAGGACTGAAAGAAGGATTTTAATTTCAAAATGCAGTTGTTTGGAGACTAAAACTTTATATTGTGTGGTGCAATGCACGCTGACAATCAGGTGATTAAGGATGATATAATAAAACGTATAATGAAAAAGAGGGAAAACCAAAGAAAAGTGGTAAAATTTGAAATACAAGGGTCTACCTACTGATACATGGCTAGCTTACATACTGTAGAGACTATGAATTTACTTCTATAAATTATTCACATTGTACAATGCTCTCAAAAGAGGATATGAATCCAACAATACTTAATTTACTTTTCAAATATGATAAAATATTAAAACTATGAAAAATAGTTAAAAATAAAAAATGCTCTCTATTGTGGAATAAACACATATTAGAAACTAGACTATTAGAAAAACAGTTCGAAAATCAAGAGCCTATCCAAACATATCCTTAATATATTCAGTTTCTTTCATCTTCAGCTAAAGCTGGCCTGAATTACTTTGGGAAATTTTGCAATTTAAAATGGCCCATCTCTATGTTAACAGTATTCTTCATTCTGATCCCTCTGAAACAGCACAGAAAGGAGAAAAAAGGGTTGGACTAGACAAAATAATGCCATGTCCAAGGAGAGACACATTCTTTTAAAAAGGACCAGCATATTGCTTCAATATTCCTCAAAATTTTGAAATTAATTTCAGCCAATGCCAGATAAAATGGAATAAAAGCAAAACTGATGAAAAACCATTTAGGATCTTAGAATCACTCTTGGAAATTAGGATATCGTGAAGTCACTATGATATCAGCAGTTTGTGTCCTCTGTGTTTTAAGACAGTTGGTCCTGGAGTCATGTTAAAGAGCAGGGCTCTCACATTAGCCTTGTCAGAATGGTGATGTCTCTCTATTTTTGGGAGAGAAGTATTTCTGCAATGTGCTGATAATATTGCCAGAAGTTTCTCTCTGTCTTAGCTCAATTATTAAATTTTACTACTACTTGAATTTCTAAACAATATTTTGATCAGTGCTTATACTCAAAAATCAACAAACTGACAACCAACTTACCATTTTGAAATAGGGAAAGACTGCTTTTTTTTTGGTTTGGAAATTGTCCAGTTCAGAGGTTAGATACTTCCAGGTACTCAATGCTACATCCATCCGGGTGTTCATTATTTTCTGTGATGGGTCATTTACAACTTCTCTGCACAGTCTGTACCAGTGTGTTACTGTTCTCATCTTAAAAAATATTCTCTCTTACGTCCAGTGTGAATATACCCTAATAGAGTTTAAACCATGGTCCCTTCTCTTGTCACTGGATTCCTTGCTAAATGCCTCTTATAATACTGCCTTAAAATGTCTTTTTTATACATACACATAAATAAACATAAACTGAATATTATATTCTATATTAATTAACTTAATATTCACATTCCTTTACAATTTTCCCTTTTTTTTGGTGTTTGTCCTGTTTTTCCATTTAAACTATCTGCCCAACATCCTAAAACTTTGAACTGCCTTTTATTATTTTATTTACTGATGGCTGAAACAGTTTTCCTACTCCCACAATGATCATATCTATTTTTCATGTGATGAAGTACTTGTGTCTGTTTTTTGATGTCTTTGTACTCTTTCAGTCTCAGAGAAATATTTTCCTAAGACTCTTCTAATTTTACTGGGTGAAAAAGGCTTCAGATCTTCCTTTTTCTGTCTGAAAGTTCACTCACTTCAAGCCTCAGCTGAGATGAAATCTGAGGAGGAACAGGAGACCTTGGGTAAGGTCCCATATAGGGTGACATGGCAACTTCAAAAAGCAGGATAATTTCATGTTTTTACTGCTTTCTAGGAATGTTCTTTTTCAGCTGAATTGTCAAGGCCTCAACTGACACCAGCACTAGGGCGTGACACCATTTTTTTTTTCTTTCATCTATTTCAATAGTGTAATTGGCAGGTAGATATGGTTGGTGATCTTTTTAAGGTCTAGTTAAAAGGTTTTCAGTAATCTCACTTTTTTATTATAAAGTTTGATAGAATCATAAGTTTTTATGCAGATCTTGGCAATTGAAATCCTTGTGTCACAAGCTGTCTCCTCTTTGATAGAGAACTATCTTCATTCTTTTCCACAAATTCATCTGACTTTCCTGTCTTTCCTACAACCTGTTGGAGTTGTATTTTATGAATATATATAGAAGGAATATTAACATTTCAGGCTGAAATTAGTTGTTAAGGTTATATATCACATTCTCTGACATTAAACCTATTTGTTAAACCAAATGTGAGTATATAGTATCAAGAATTATTAATTTTTTTCTCTTTTCATGCTTAAGAGTATCCACAAAAATCACTGGAAGATGTTTTTGGGAAATATACTTTTTTCATCATTAAAGGAGGAAAATATGGAAAGGCTAATTGATATCTCCTCGATAAATACATTTGTTGTGACAGCATTCTGATATTTATGGTTAACATCAGCAAAAGCATTCACCATAAAACTAGACAAATATCTTCATTTCTTAAAGGAAATACAGTATTTTGAATATAGTTTCTTACATAGCATAAGCTTGGTCTAATTCCTCTGTGCAGTTGCACTTACTCAAAAAACACCCCAAAAACAGTGACCAAATAAAATTAATAAAGCCACAAAGGAAAAATAAAATAAATAATGTAAAATGCCAGAAGAGAAAATAAAGAAAAATAGGTTTTTACCCCTCATCTCTGTTGACCTTTCTGAAATGGAAAAAAATAAAATGCTCTAGTGCACAAAACAATACCAAGAAGTCTTTCAAAAGAGTCACTCTGAGAACATTTTAAGGTTAAATGGAAGCGGGAAATGACCAGCAAGATGGCTGCATGAAGTGTTTTATGTATTAAATTGTGTAAGTTTAGCATGAAATTTCAAAGCCACTTTGATAAAAAGTAGGAAAGGTTAATTGATGAAGTACTCTATGACAAATACATTAAAACCACACAAGCAAAACTCTATTTTCAAAACGTGAACATAGTAATACAAAGACCACAAATTTTAAATTAATTCTGTAATTCAATATTGTTCCGCTCATTTGTTACACTAGGAAACGAATTATTTATATCTACACATTAAATTAACTTTTCACCACAAAATAGCCACCTGAAACACATATTTGGTGTTAAATTGAAGACTGACAGGTGAGGCTGTGTTGTTTCATATGTCATCCACACAGGAGGAAAAAAAATCCCAGCAGATTTAAACAGCAAAATAAACTCCTGCCATAGTAAATCACTGCAACTTCAGAGCCAAAAAAGTGGTTTTCATATCCACATTGAACCTCATGCAGGACTCAATGCTAGAACATGGGAATATTTCCTGAAGGAACTGCAGCCCATGGAAAGCCCATGCTGGAACAAGTTTACCTTGAAGGACTGCTGTCCACGGCAAAAAACCATGAAGATGCAGGAAAAAAAGGTGAGGAGGAGAGGCAGCAGAGAGGAGTTGCTATTAACTGACCACAGCCCCCATTTCCCAACCCCCTGAATTGTTCCTGTATGGGGCAGGAGGCAGAGGACTTGGGAATAAAGAAACGAAGTTGGATGTGTTAGGAAGAAGGTGTTTCAGCTTTGCCTTTTTTTCTCATAGTCCTTCTCTATTTTAATTGGTGATACATTATCTGATTTTTCCCCAAGTCTGGTCTGGCTGTGCCAGTAATTGGTGAATGATTCCTCCCTGTCCTTATTTCAGCCCACAAACTTTCCATCTTATTTTCTTACCCCTGTTTTGTGGAGGTGGGGAAGGGTGAATTACAACCCTTTGAACTGAATTTAAGTTGTAGAATAAACTCATGTCAGTATTTACTTTAACCTGACGTGGACACCACTGAAGAATAACAGGAGTCTATATTCTCAGCTGTTTAAACGAAGAGTCTGCTCAAAAATTAGGAACTGGGTCTTCTTAACTCCACACTGTGAAGGGGGAAAAACAGTCCAAAGGTGATGTTTATTATCATATCTCTGTCAGATATTTCCTTACCCAGGAAAACTATCCAAAACATACAAACATATTGCTGTTCACTTGTTTATTTTTGTCTGCAAATTTAGCCCTGCTAGATGGAACAAATGTCTTACTCCATACCTACACATTATTATGTCTAATTTTTTGTCTCCATTTAACCTCTTCCTCCTTGGATATTACTGGAAAATCAGTTTTAGCACCAAAAATAACTTAGAGGTTATGTTGTTTTGACAGAACTCCATCTCCCAGTGTGAGGGGGGAAATTGCTGGAATTGAGTCTTAAATGTGAACTCCAACTCTGACAAAAAGAGCAAATCTAGCCTCTGGGTAAAGTAACAACACAGAGTGCTTCTGGCAGTTCCTACCTACGATCTCCACTCTGTTGACAGGTACTGGACACCCTTCCCTGACTAGCGTGGCTGAATCTAGTAAGTAATTTTAGATTGAATTAGTTTCTGTGGCAGACAAAACAGACTTTACAGTAGGCAAATTGAATTTCTCTGGTTCAGTGACCACTATGGCATCGCTCCTCTCAAGAAGATTTTCACATTATTGAGGACTGGTAGGTTTTCTTGTAAATATCTACAGGCAGGAGACATTGCAACACAAGTGATTCCTTGTCTGTTACCATTAAAAAAAAAAAAAAAATCTGTCTACTTCTGCCAAGTCACTTACACAAGTGTGTATAGACAGCCATGCACATACAAAGAAAACAAAATGAAAACATCTGCATAAAATTTTATTTTTGTTCTATTGAGACTGCATGCATATATCCAGAAAATTCACATAATGGCCTTCTTGAGAGACTTAGCCTCAGTATCTATTGTTACAAAACATAATGTGTTTTTAATGGAATGAAAAGGCAGGAAGTATTACCTATCTTAAATAAAATTATGAATGGGGAATCAGCACTATGTACTTTGATTCAATTAGGTTACAGTAAAATGCCAGCCATATCAGGAAAGGAAATACAAGAATCTTCATGTTTAAATTGTAACTAATATTGTTTTGCAAGTCTGGTATCCCACACTTTGCCTATAGCTGTCACTGAACAGAGCTTGTAAGTATTGTCTTTATTTTACTAGACTGATACTACGTATATATACCACAAAACTGCTATAAAAATAGCATCTGTAGAATGTACAAAATGCAATTTTTAGACAGTACTTATAGAATATTTATATTATAGATATAGAATAGCATATACCATAAATAAATTCATGCTTTTCAAGTGTCTCCATTCACATTTCAGACTTTCCAAATGGGTGTTTATTTTGCTAAAGTCCATTTTTATTCTTCTCAAAGACAAGAAAAAATATTCCTGTCATTTTCACGGACGTTTTCTTCCTTAAACTGGATTCTTATTTCATGGATAATTTTTATTTTCTTTTTGCTCTGGCTTTTAAGAAAGGATAAGCACCAAACAGAGAGATGCAGAACATGCAAGTGAATTAGGACTTTTATTATTATAAATCATCATGAACAATATAATTTCAGAATGAAGCAGACATAGAATACCTTTGCTGATCTTCTGAGCTGGTCCCAAGTCACAATCAGCAATATGGATGTAACATAGATATATTTCATTGTATTTTTGAAAGATACTCAAAGGTCAGAGTAGAGCTCCAACACAGTATGGGAGAACGCAAGTCTAACAGAAAGATGCATTTCTGGTGTTTCTGATAGTAATCCATTATTTGGAGTTCCCTAGTTTCAAGTCATCACTGCAGCAGCAATACCTTTTGGATGAGGCAGTGCACAGAGGGGCCTCCAGAGAGCCTGTCATTATGGTGGCCAGCAAAGAGGTACTTTTTCATTATTGTCTGGGGTTAAGAGGCTGGTTTATGAGGTGGTGAAATAAATGGGAAATCCAAAATACTTCAAAAGCAAAATGAGACAATTTTTTCTAGAAGCAAAGAAAGCACAGGAATATTATCTTGGTAAATCTTTCAGCTCCTGTCTTTCAGAAATCATCAGTTATGTAACTCGGAACAGAAAAACATAGACACATATTGAATGTCTTTTAACTATAAGAAAAAAAAATTCAGAGCTATAACTTCAAGCAATCAAAGAGAGAAGTTTTATTATCCTATTTCCGTTGCTTTTCATAAAAATTGTCAGTGGGTTATTATCTGTATAATTTAAAGAATTGCAATTGAAAATTTTCATTGACTCAAACCTATTTTTGCTTATCCACCCTTTAAATATTTGATAAGTTTAGTCAAGTTTGATAAGTTTAGATTTTCATTTTTATTTTGTGGGGTTTTTTTGATTTTTCAGACATGGGTGACCTCTAAATAGTCTGTGGTTTTCCTTCCTGTTCAACCCTAACGTGCCTCATTGGTGCCTGGGAGGTTGAAAACATTTCTTTTAGAGAGATCCTTGTGAGACACTGTATGTAATTCTGTATATATAAGAGTATTAGCAAACTATAAAAATTAGATTGATGAAATAGAAAACAGGTATTAAATAAGTAGACTTTGTTCAATTCTAACCAACAGTCTTACTTTCATAGTTGTTATTGCATAGCTTCAAAAAATAATGCCCTAAGTCACTTCACCTTTTTTTTTCAGGTTTATTACCTGCATATTTATACAAACAAATCCTAAGCAATTATGAACTTGCATTGTTTCTTTTTAACTATTTATCATAGCATTGGTAATATGTTTTTAGGCATGAAGATTTCATTACCTACTTTTGAGGTCCCATGGGATGTCTTTCCTACCAGCACTTCTTCCACCCAAAAAATGAATTTAAAGTCCTTTCAATTTTATTTTTTTTAATTGATGTAACACAAACAGAGGTTAAAAGGGAATTTCAACTCTTTATTTTCTACCCTGTCAGTAATTAACTCCATTTTGTGGAGCCATATTTTTAAATAGTTTTCATGTCTTTGTTTCTACTTTTGCAATACAGAAATTAACAACAAGAGAACCTTAAGTTTTACAGAGAAGCTGTCTTTTTAACTAATTCTAAATCTGTATTTAGAGAATGTTATTTTTGCATTGCAAAACATATACACTGTATTTGGATACCAAGGTGATGGCCATTTTTTCTAAAGTTTTTAAGGAAAAAAAAATTAGTAGAGTAGCAACAAAGTAACAAAGATGCTTTTTAAAAGAAAATTCGTTTCTCCAAGAAAAATACACATCTGTTTGTTTGCAGTTAATGACGACTGGATACAGTAACTTCACAAGGTACATCTCAGAGAGGTCATCCAGTGAAAAGGGATCTAATGTTTGAAACCATTCGTTTGAATTTAAATGTATTTTTCAACTTTTGTATATCACAAGGCCTGTGCATCTGCGCACTTTAAAACCCCAGTAAATCCTGTGTAGGGGCCATTGAGAGTCTGATTGTTAGCTTAAATTTCTATTTTTCCTATGCCACCACACAGTCTGTAAAATGATTTGTTTACTTGTTCTAGTTTGAGAACTCTAGATGAGAGCATTCAAGTTTCTTGTTTCCTCATTTACATCCTCCTCTTCTTCAATTTCCTCTTCAGGAATTTTTCTTCAGCATACAGTATTCTGTGAAAAAAAAAAAAAAATGCTCTTCAGCTTATTGTCTCTTCACCCAGAAACTCATCTTTTTAGTTCGAGTATCATCTACACCTATAGTCCAGGACTCTCTGTGCTTCTGTCCCTCTTGCCACAGCCTTGTCCCAAATTCTTCACTTCCACTGGCCATATGTGTAATTTCCTTGCCTCAGGAAACTTTTGCATTGACAAATGTCCCGTGGTTTGACAGTGCAGTTTCCCACTGATTGTGAAACTCTTTACCTTGGAATTCTAAATGCTAAAGAAAATCTTGGATTGTCTGAGAAGAGGTTTTTTCTATCACAGGAGAAGCAGTCTGTCACAGAACTGTGACATGAGCCACATGAACATTTGACCAGAATGAAGTAATGGTTGCGATTGGTTTTTAAACTTTATGACTGTATTTTTTTATCTGACAATGCAATTCAGTGTGATTAGAAGTAGTAGACAAACCACACAGGTATAAATTTTTTTATGCTTATATAAATAAATGAACAATTAAAAAATAGGAAAAGAAAACTGTTGACTTTCATGGTGTTTCTGAGCCAGTTATGAATAATCTGGCAGAGCAAATAACTGAGAGATTGTTTAAGTAATTGCTCCTACTCTAGTCAGCTTAAACTGAAAGTCTAAACTATTTTTAAAGTTATCCAGTGATATTGTTAACTTACAAATCCTTTGGTCTGACTGAGCCCCTTGTTGATAAAATATATTCTGATCTTTTTCTTAAGTGTCATATGTCTCTTGCACTTGTAGTCATATAATTTTCATTAACATTTTACTTCCCTAACTTTAGCAAAAGCATCAATTAATAGCATTAACAAAGTGATTGCAATGGTATATGGGAAACTAATGTCAGGGTGCACAGCATTCTTTGGTAAACTACACAAAATGTTGTAGGATACAAATCAGACTGAGTTCAGAAATTACTGCATAGCTTTGTTTTTATTCTCCTTTAATGGGTGTTATTTTTTTAGATTGCATTATCCTAATGTCACACATGCTGAGGGTATAGATAGGCATATTTATGGAATCCTTGGAGCAGTATGAATTCTTCTGTTGTGTGGTTACCATTAGTCTTGATTGCATTTGCTGAGGGTGAAATTTGAGGAACAGGTTTCTTTGGACATTTTTGTTTATTGATTTACATTTTCATTCTGAATTTTGTCCTAGTGTCTTTCCTTCTTTTTTTTTTTCTTTTCATAATTTTCTTTTTTTCTCACTTTTTAAGCAGATTTCTGTTCTGTTACATTATCTATTTCACTTGCAATAATCCGTTTTATGTTTTCTTAGTGCCAGTTTAACATTCTGTTACTGATTAAAATTTTCATCATATTTACTGGAGCTCATGTTGTACATATGAGAATACTTCCTTTATTTGTCTCTTAAATTTTCTTTTTCCCT
>VXBB01022792.1:0-41043 GCA_013399915.1 Illadopsis cleaveri
AATAAAAACAAACCACCAAAAAATGCAACCCAGCATCAGACAGGAGATAAAGCCTGACCTGTGATTCAACAGATTCAAATGCTCAGAAGTACAACAGCCTGTGCACTACTGAAAGACAGCAGCAGTCCATTACATGTATGGATTTGCAGCACTCTGTCAGCACTAATGATGTTACCTCATTAAAAGAGATAAATGCCTAACGGTACTACCAAAAGCATCTGCTCCTTTCTTCTTCTTGCCTGTTCTCCACCAGGGCGATCAGCAGCAGCGCAGCGCAAACAAATCAAAATACAACACTAAACTCACTTAGAGCCACTTCCTAAGGCTGCTTTGTGTTGTTTTAATGTTAATGTTCTTATGTCAATTTTTAAAATGGGGTTATGCAATGCTTCCTACCAGGTACCTCTTCTCTTGACACTAAATCAGCGTTACAAAGAAAACAAAGCCCTGTGAACCACCATGGCCCATCAGCTTTCAAAGGGCTTCTCAGAAAACAAACTAATGTCTACCTTGAATAATTCATTCACTGTTGAGTAAAATGACGCAACTTCAATCACAGCAGATGAATCAGGTAAGGGGGTGACAATGACTTCTGTTTGTTAACACCCTCCGACTTGTTGCCATGCTCAACACAACCATTTTCTTCCAACAGATTCCTTTCCACATGCAAAGGTAGCAGTTTACAATAATGAATGTTTTATGCATTATTCCTTTGTGTATAGGGTCTCCCAAGTACACATTATTAAAGTCTATTAAACTCTCTATTTAGCAGAATTACCGATGTGCCTTTGGGGAAATTATTACAATGAAGCTGTACTGGTACTTAAACATCAGTTGTTTAACAATCTTTTCCTAATCACCAATCCAGGTATCAACATTAAAGTGCAGTCAGACTTCTTCCAGTGCAGCATAAACCTGTCTATGACCTGCTTATGGAAATTAATTTTAAAAAATGAGTATTTCAACTTGGCATGTTTTTCATAATTAGCCTCAGACAGCTTTTGCTTTAAAATAATAGGAACTCCTTCCTGATCCTCTTCACCACGCAGAACCCTCCACAGTTAAACCTGATTACAGAACTAATTTACTCTTTGCAGCCACACTGTTTCTGTCAGCATACCAGTATCTGCAAGATACCAGCCCACTCAAGGAAAATTTAGCCAACAAGATCCCATTCTTTACAAATGGCTTTTCTATGAGAAAAAACCCATCTTGGGTGCAAAGGATGAGCAGTCCAAAAGCTGCTTAAACCCAGTGTACGGACAGGACTCTCCTCTGGTCCAGATACAAGTCAGAGAGTTGAGTATGTAAGCAACAACAGAGCAGTTACTAACTGATGTTTGTGCCCCTCAGACCATACTCCTTTTCCATTCTGCACAACACAGCTATAGCTAGCTACTCTCCAAATGTGCTTGTTTTTGTGGCAAGGAGTCAAACTTGGTTCCAAATTTGTAATTCATGTCTGTACCTGACGTGACAAGAACAAATATTTTTCCAGTGGGAAGAATCTCACATTCTCAGAGGAAGAGGAAGTAAACTTCACCATACTAGAAATCACAGGATTCGGCTTCCTGGGTTGGGGTGGAAGAGACCTAGGTCTCAACCTTTCAGGTTTCCTCCATGACCTTCAATAAATCACTGTGTTCCTGCCTTCATTTCTCATCAGTATGAAGTGCTCAGGTTCTGTCTATGAGGCAGTCAGGCTCTCCAGCAAAGACAAAAGATGTCTCATCCTTGCTATTACATTACACTAACAGTTTTACAACTTCAATACCAGTTCAATTTTCAGTCACCTTCAATGAAAAAAATAGCATTAATTTATTGAAAAAACACTGACAACAATCTTACAAAACCAGTAGTCACAGAAACAGAATCTAAGTCATGAAGCAGAGCAACAGGGCGTGACATCTTATGAAGATGCAAAATTTAGGTCATTATACATGCATCTTTTGATAAGCTAGAATTCAAAGTTTGTGTCCAAATACAGATGAAAGGAGAACTACAGTCACCACTGGAAGCTTGTACGTATACTAAAGATTCTTCTGACAAGTATGAGTCAAATACTACCTGCTCTTTTTGGCTCTAAGGCAGGCCTGCACAATGAAGTTATTTCCTCCAGGACCAAAAGCCCTTCAGGGAACAATCCTTGCGAAAAAAGCACAGTAAACAGGTGGGCATATTTTAGCCATACACTAATTTCCCTATAAATCAATGGACAAAACCTCTTCTTTTCTCCAGTTACAAACCCAGAGCCAAATCACCTTCTCTGTTTTACAATCTCATTGACATTGCTCAAGTTACACATGCACCAGAGCTGATTTTGTCCTTGAGGGTACTGGGAGACCAAATCTCCCATAAATAAGGAAGGAAACAATCTGTTCACCTTAACTGAAGTGGGATGAGGAATATCCTTTTCACCTAAAAAAGGAGACATATGTCTAAGAGACAAAGAGAAAATGTCACTAATTTCACTTCTTCAGTTTGCCTCTCCATTAGGAAACACTCTTATATACTTAAAAAGTTTTTCAGGCTTTTAAGGCTATTTTGTGCAACTACATATCAGAAGCCCTGAAGTATATCAGCTGTTGGCTTAGAGAAGTTGCTGGTGTCTACTTCACTGTCTTCCATACTGTCTGATAGGGTTGATCAAAGGTGCACTCTATAGCCTGAATTTGTCAGTCCCTTTTCCTATCACTTACTTCTTTACCTAAACACTGGTTTCATTGCCATGAGGTGAGATGCATCTGCTGAGTTGTACAAAGTCCAACCACATCTTTAGGTTAGTTTGTTGTTAACTGGCTTCACCCCATCAAGCAGACTATGGCCAGCTTCATAAGCACCAACACTGGCACAAGAGGGACGGGGTGAGTCCTGGCCAAGGACAATGTAGGAAGAAAAAGACAATGAGCAGTTGTAACTGGGACTGGTGTAGGCTGCCACAAAACCTCTATGTACAATGACCCAGAAGACACAGTACAAAACCACAACAAGTACACGTTCTGGCATTTAACACGGGGACATTGCAATATGTGTATCAAATGTCCCCATCTTGTTATGGCACTGTGTTGATCACACCAGAGGACAGACCTCACAAAACACCTGGCAATACAATGTCACTTTTATTCCACAGTAGTAGGGATAGACCATCGTTTGTTACTGTGGCACGTGGACAGCCACCCCAGCCAAGCTGTCACTTTGTCTCTCCTGCCACCTACTGTACTGAAAACCAAAACATGTGTCACCAATTCATGTGCATTTCCACTTGTTTGGAAATACTAACCTTTAGTTCTTCTAGAAGTGCCACTGCACGTATACAGGAACTCCCTGCTGTCACCACTCCTTCAGCAACGCTATCCAGTGCTACCTGATGCTTCCCTCACCTGGGGCTCTACTTAACTCACTAATGCTTCAGAGTTAAAATTAGCATTAAATACTGAAAATTCTCCAGAGTTTAGGGCACGAAGCCGTCTCTCCTTTTGCCCCATGGACAATTAATCACAGAAGATTAATTTTAAATGGTGAACAGGCTATGATACCCCACAAACCTCTGCCCCTTAATTTTCTGTTACGTCCAATGACAACACATACAGGGCAAAACCCAGCAGAAAAGTAACTTCCCACTGAGTGCGTGATTGTCACCCTGTGGGCAGGGGTGAAACTCCTGTTGCACTTGAGCTGCGCAACCAGATGAGTGTCACCCAAGAACAGACCTGCCACATGCAAGAGTCTGTTTCAGACCGTGGTTTACCCTTGTCCTTTTAACCTCTCGCTCTCAAAACGACAGCTGAGCCGGTCTGGCTGTGCCACCCATACCCTCAGCACTGCAGTGCTACCCACGACGTCCTCCTCATGCGGTCCTGCTGCCTGCAACATCACTGGCTGCAAAAAGGGCTGCACTGATGCTTGTGAAGCCCTTGCCCAAGCAGTGCATCCCAGGAGAAGAATTCTTTAATCATAACTATCTGGGTTCTGCCATCCTGCCTGACACCATTGATCATAGTGAACAGCATGAAGATGGGCAGCAATGAGTCTGAGCTGGTCCAGATGAGTCCAAGCCCACCACAAGGGCTTCAAACCCATTCACGGTACTATGTGGAAGCCAATTAGCAATCAACTTAAAATTAAATAAACAGATATCCCATGTTAATTACGTATACCATTTTCCCAGAATGCACAAGTTTATTTTTCAGTATTTCACTATTAATTTTGAAAAAGTATTCAAATAGAAAACAACAAGTTGAATTTTCTAATAGAAATCTTGTTACTTTCTAGTAACAAGCTACCTTGTGGGTGCTGGTTTATTTTCCCATGTATGGTATTCCCTTTTACCTAATCAAGAGCTTGGGGCTCCATGACAGCAGCTATCTTCGATAAATGGAGTATTCTGATGAGGGAGGAAGGCATCCAACACTTGTGTGATCCAGTAAGCAATCAAATCTATTTATTTATGCTGTGACCACAGTAATCAAGTGGTATTAAAATATGGAATGTAGCACCAGTTAAGTACATTTTAAATCTGATTTTTCACTGGTTGCAGTAATGAAATTGTTGACTAGCAGGACTCTTTAGGGTCTTCACAGGCTGCAATTAGTGAAGCAGATACTGAAGACAAATTGCTCCACTCCTTCAAAAGCAAGTCTTACTTTTGCAAGTAATAGGGAGCCTTTCATCTTAGCACTTAGAATCTGATCAAGTGAGAAAAAACATTAATATAATTCCACTCACTCCCAGATAAACTTCTCTGAAAAATGAGGACATTCCTTCCCCTTAAACAAATCTGACAAGGCTATAACTAAAAATATTTTTGTAACACACAGAGTTCAGTATGAACACAGGAAAACAATTGGCAAGAGCAACTGGAGTATCTAATCCCAGCTATTTAGCCACCAAAATTCTTCAAGAGCTGTGATACATCCACTTAAAAGCCAAATATGGCTCACAAATAGCTACTAAACATGAATGAACTTATCAAGAAGCAACAGTATGTTCCCATTAATCATACAAAGGCTGCAAAGAGGTTAAAAAAAAAAGATATTTCTACAGCATCTGATCAGAAGTGGCTTTTGCTGACACCAATTTAATTTGTAACAAAATCAAGGCAAAAAACTAAAGGATCACATTAGCAGTTAGTAATGCTACAGGAGCTATCAGTGAAAAACTAATGAAATGAACAGAGCTTTAAAACAACTTGCTATTTTTTAATACAGATTGAAGGCACTGTCAGAGCACGATTGGACATCCTTGCTAGCAACTTTCAGACAACTTTTAAGGTTCCCTAAGGATGCTCCAAGGGAATTAAGAAGGGAATTTCATACACAAAGTGCCAGACTGATGTATCACTTAACCAACCTCTCAAGTTTAATCTCCAAAAGAACTTTTATTTCCACTGTGCTTGACCACATGGAAGGCAAAGAGTTTGAAGCTTTGGTCTATGGCCAACGGAGACTTTCTAACAGAAATGGAAACTGGATGATAAGCAGGTAATAAGCTGCTCCTGGAGTTTCCCTTGCTTTGAGAAGAGGGAAGCCACTGGGAGATTCTCAGAGCAGATTCTACAAACAAGCTGTTAAGAAAAGCCACTATCCAGAAGGCTCGACAGGAGGAAAAAGGAAGCAGGGAAATCACAATTAATGGGATTTGGCTGCATCCAGAAAACAGCTAGGTTTCGAATACATTACAAATAGTCCTGCATTTCACTGCTACACCAATTCATTGCTGGATGAGAAAAACTTACATAGATTTAAAGCTCCACAGAAACCTAGATTAATCTTTTTAGAGTAAATCTTGTCTCTCCCCTGAAATGCCCTCTGGATGAGCACATGACAAAGAGGAAACTGCCACCCCTATAACTGCCAACACTATAACTTCTATAATTTTCTGTTAGAGGGAAGGCAGGCTAGGGATTTATTTATTTTGAGGTTATTTCCTAAGTCCCATAAACAAACGCTTGCCCCATTCACATTAGATATCACTGCAGATTCCTATAAAGTTTGCCCAAGTTTTCTGAGGGAGAGAATCACTATCCTGTCCCATCAAAAGGATAATGTGACATCAAACATAGAGGGTTACCTCTCTCCTAGCGCATCCCTCCTTGGCACAACACAAGAAGGTTGAGCGACCTGAGCAGGAGGTTCTCAGTGCCTCCCTTCCCAAGCCTTGGTGGGGACCTCCTGCTCATCCTCCAACCTAGGATGGAGAGAATTAGTAGTTTAAAGCTACCTAATCGAAAGAAAAATTGCCATAGATGATGTCCTCTACCTTTGCAAACTGATGCCAAGCACAAGACATGATTCAACACGTGTGAACTCCATACTCATCTCTCCTCAGATCCCAAAAGAGGCAGCGCCACAGTACGTGCCAGGAGGGAAGAGGCCAGCAGCAGCAGAGAAATTTCTAGTCTAATCATGAGACAGATAGAAGAATGGAAACGATAGGAGAAGTGAGATAAAAGAATTAGGGGGCTGATAGCATCAACACACTTTAAGAAGAAGTAGAGGAAGTTGAGTGGCTGTGAAAGAGGGGGAAGGAAGAGTAAGGCTGATTTTCCCGATAGACAGGTCATAAACAGTTCCCGAAACCTGCCTAGTCGGGCTGGTTGTCTGACGTAAAGATGCAAAAAGCAACACATGTGGCATCTTTGAAGCGGAAAAAGGAGACGTTGAGGACTGGGGCACTGGGTAGGGAAACGAAAAACCTACAAGTCTTCTAAGTGCCATAAATAGGAACCAGTAATGAATGTGAATAGTTAAAAAAGGAGTTTTGCAGAATTCTCCACTAAGACAAAAATCTTAAAAACTGGCTCTTCACAAATGCCTTTTCTTTTGGAAATCCCACACTCACTGCTGGGAGATAAGCTTTACAAAGTGAGAATTTAACTGGAATTGCAGCTCTGGGTAACAACAGGAAATGTTGCTCACAGCAACAGAAAATGCAGGATGATTAGGTTTTTGGGGAAAAAGGGAAAGAAAGTTACAGTAACTAGGCAAACAGAATAAATAAGAATGTTGTTCTTCTCCAGGATCTTTCCAAGGATCTCAGAGGAATCTATAGCCACTCCCCATTAAAGGCTGCTGTGCTACAGCCATGGCTCATTGCACCATCTAGGTCCCAAGCCTGGCTGTACTTCTCACCTTTACAGTTCTATCCCTCTGCTGATCCTCACACCAGACATCAGCTGATGATCAGGGACCCCATCGGGGGTTTGTGCCCTGCAGGACCCCAGCTGGAACTTGGGGTGTTGCCAAGTGCTCCTTGTATATAGTAACGAGGCGGCCTCATCAAAAGACAGACAAGACAAAAGGCTTCCACCAAGTGAAAAAATTGTAAGCCCAGAGGGAAGGCTCTTCCTGCACCAAACGTGCTGTGCTCAGCAGCGCAGCCCAGCAGAGCAAGTGGGCTGGGAAAGTCAGCCGTCTTTCAGACAAAAGTGTAAAAAAGCAGCATGAGGAGAAAAAGGAAAAGACAAGGTCAAGTCAGAGAGAGGCAAGCTCCAGACAAACCCTCCCCTCCCCGGAGGAAAGCACCTCAACAGACATTGCTGTGGAGTCAGCAACGCAGAAGATACTACTCAGCAGGGTAACACGTCATGTTAAAATACAAACCCTTGTTTACATGCTCCCCCAAGTTCCTTAACTGTTGCTGAGAATTTTAGGAAATACTTTGCATTGGACTTGTTTTATTGCGTGTTTCCCACCAATTTCCAGTTTCTACTACTGTTCTTAATTTTTAATCACTGCTGGGACAAAACAGTAAGACAGTAACATTCAGATACTGCCTTGCTAAGAAAACTGGAGTAACTGGGAGTTATATTAACAATACTTAAATACAGTCTATTTAAAGGTTTGAACGCATCTTGTTAGAACACTGCATAAATTAACCCAACCTAATTCTCTAGGATATAACAAGATCTGAAAAGCTCCAAGTTTCATGTTCTCTCTTACCACCCACTTAAAAAACCAAAACCCAACATGCTGGGGTTAGCTTAGGTTGCAAACGAAAACAAAATTCACATTCAACTGAATAAATGCAATTTACTCCTTGATGCAATGAAGATGATGCCATAATCAGCTCAAAACCAAAGCAAGAAGAGGTTCTCTCCCATCCCCTCCATGCATATCCCCCCTCGTTTTTGCAGTTTGTGATGCACCCCCAGCCTATCGGCTCAGGATTCTCAACTGCTTGCTCTACCCCTCCCCACTGTCCGAAACCATCCCTGGATGGAGCAAAGCACGCCCTGCTGCTGCTGCTGGGCTCCCAGTCTCCACCACACTGCTTGCACTGGCGGCCAGACAAAGCAAACTCCAGTTGCATCACGGAGCAAACTCATTTTCCAGCAACCTCCTAGCCCAGAGTTTACCGCTACTGTAATCCGGTGCTGTCAACAACGCCGCCTTTGTTGCGCGCCCATGTGTGCCGCTCGCTTGCCGGTTGGGTTGTTGTTTTGGGATTATTATTATTATTATTTATTTTAAGGAGAATTTTTGTTTTAAATGAGTAATCTATTTTCGAGAGATTTCTCCTCTGTGCTGGCTCCACCCTGTACTGTAAACGAGACATTACCTTATACAAGAATGAATCTGCTGCATTCCTCTGTCTAGCTGCCTCGCAGCACATTTCCTACGCTCACAGCAGCCCCGGCAGTGCACGCTCTCCCACCCCTTCCCCCCCACCTTTTTCTCTTTTTCCTTTCCCCCTTTTTTTTTCCTTTTCACTGCCTCGCTGTGTTTTTGTGTAAATGATCTCACATGACTCAACAAATCCATCTGCCTGGAGCAGGCCAAGTTTGGAGCCTTCCCAGGAGGGAGGAGAAGAATTGCTTTGTGGAAAGGACCTGGAGCTTTGCCCTTTCTCTGGCTCAAATTACCCGCCTGTCAGGCCTGACGGATTTGGCTAAAAATAAAAGGAAGCGGGCCGTGAAAAGGAGATGAATGAGCTCAGCAGTTCCTTAGATAACATGGGGTCTGGTGTCGCCCAAAGATCCCAGAGCAGAAACTTCGGATGCCGGACATGTAAGTGTGGTGCTGCAGCCTCAGTGAACTCGTCTGCTTGAGGACCAAAAAGAAAAAAAAAAAAAAAACACAACAAAAAGGCACAAGAAAAGGCGAAATCAACCAACCGTACGCTGTTGGAAATAAATGGATTAACGACATTCAGAGCAGGAAAACTGCCTGCTGTAGATTTGGGCTTGTAAATGGGGAGATTTACGGGGTTTCCAGAGGGGAAAGGGGGTGTGGGGGGGTGTGGCAGGGGGCCGTATGTGATGTCAGCCTCCCGCCCTGACCGGGGAGCCTCTGCATCCTTCCTGCAGATGCCTGCCCAGCGCCCGCAGCGGGTATTAAGCACTTAGTTTGGCAATGTAATGACACACTGCAACAATCTGTAATGCAAGGCAGTCAGCAAAGCCCTGGCTCGAAAAGCTCTTTCTCCTAACCATTAACCATATGTTTGGCTCCGCCGCCGCCCAAGTGAGCGGGTGTTCCAGCGCACCATCTGGTTTCTATCCACACAAGCAACTGCAAAGCACAGAGTATTTCCCTCTGGAGCTGTGTCTTCCTTCCTGGCCCCCAATCCCCACTCAGCTCCCCACTTCTCTGCTCCCCGTCTTCCTCCTTCACCCCGTTCCAGCAGCAACTTCACCTCCCTGTCCCACTAATGGCTCAAAGCAGTGGAGACCACAACCACCACGCCAAAGCTGCACCAGAACAGCAGGGATGCTGCACTGTACTGCTGTCCATGAGCTCACACCCCTACACACATGTGTATACACACACACACACACACAGAGGGACTGCATCCGTCATCACCAATGTCTGGGGTATTGCATTAAAAAATAAGTGTTGTGAGTTCTTGAGTGGTTCAGGAGCTGCTGCAGTGTCCATCACATCTCGCTCACACACATATGCGCACAGTGAGCGTTCAGTTTGGATTACATCAACTCTGTGCCGACACTGCAAATGGGCTTCAAGAATGTACCTGACAACAAGAGGACCAAGAGCAGCTTCATCTCCTGCTCTCAGGCAGGGCTTTCTATGCACATCAGGTGTTGGTCCCACTAAAATAAGAATGCTCTAGGGGGAAAAAAAGAAGTAAAAAGGGAAAAAGAGAAAGAGAAATGGAATGAGAGCACGCTGAAGAAAAAGGAATGAAAATATTTACTTTCCCTGTGATAACTAAACAAGCTCTTTCTGAAACGATAAAAAAAGCTTTCAAGTGTTATATTTCAGAAGGCCTTGTACCATATGTTTGCTTTATGATTTTATGAATTCTAACTACTATTTATGTTTTTAAAGCACTTCCATCATTCCGTTTATTTCTGAAGTACCTATGGGACATCAGCAGTAATTTTCCCCTCAGGTTGGCCAATTTAAGATTAATCATGACCTATTGCAAGTAAGTATTCAGGGATGCAAGCAATAGGATATTCAGCAAATCCAACACTTGCTCCTCTAAAGTAAGTTTATACTCAGCAATGAGTCGCACATAGAGTGTTTATCCAAGTTACCAGTGCTATGAGGGAAAAAAAAAGCCCATTACATTTGCAAATACATACAGATCACAGCCGTAAGCACCCAACTGTTTACACCAGGACTTGTTTCTATGACTGGATATTGATTTTTTTAATAATGTGTCATTATACCAATGTTGATACAGCAACCAACTTCCTAGAGTATGCAATTTAATACTAAAAAGAAGCTGGCCTTAGGAAATATCAAATCCACACCCATTCATATCCTTTTTAAACATCCTTCTTGGTCATAACTATAGCAAATGCAAAGCCACAATTGCTTTTTTCTTCACCTTGCACCTAACAAAGCAAATGCACTTGCCAGTTAGAAACACCTCAGCTTAAGGCAATGAGCTTTGCTGATCTCAATAAAATACTGCAGAACCCCTTCAACTGTCTAGAAACCAAGAATCTACATTGGAAAAGATGATGCATATTTTTCAAACGTCCTCTGTATGAGAAATCAGTGAAAGAAAAAGTACACTGTAGGCCCTTATCCCAGAATCAAACAGGCGTGGGGAAAACCATATGCTTGTGAAAAGCCTGATGATTTCACTAGGATTGCCTAAGAAGACTGAGGATAGGATCTGCTCCCAATTACAAACGTGGAGTGCAATTAGCACTGTAAACTCCCCCTGCCTTCATTCTGCACCCCCCTTCAGTGAGGGAAATAATTAAAATGATTAAAAACCATAAGAGATGCGCTTTAGTTAGGAATTTACTTTTCCTACAAAACAGGATCTAAATATGTTCAAGACCATTGCTTTAAGATGATATGTTGCAAACATTAGTAGTACGCTTAAACATCACACATTATGTTTCCTACAACCATGCAGTGAGAAATTGTCTTCATTCACACAGAGAAAACAACCGGCAGTAGTCCTCTAAAGCAGTAAAGGTCTAGGTCTGGGTTTTTTCAGCAGATAATGAACTGTCCCAATCCAGAAATCCTTTTAAAGGGGGAATTCATGGGAAATATTCATAGATTCAGGGTTCTACAATCTGAAGGGACTGCTAGTCATTTGACCTTCTTCCATGAAACAGGCATGGAGCTTCCCCGCCTACAGCGATGCAGCTGTAAGAGGTCGAAGGAGAGAATCTCCTAGGGTTAAAAACAAACCCATTAAAAACCCCCAACAAAACAAAACAAAAAAAACCCCCACTCTCAGATACAACAGCCTGACATAAAGAAGGAAGCTACTGCAGCCTCAGCATCACTCCCCAGCACTGTGGGAACACCCACACCCTCTCATCTGGTCTGAATGAATTAACAGCCAGCTACTGGTTTGTTATACCTTGTCATCCTTCTCTGCTCCTCAGCCCCTGACAAAGGGCCACTGGCAGCCTGAAACCCAGTCAGATTTTAAAGCGTAATAAAAAGTGGTGTCACATTATTACCTGAATCCACTGAGTCCTCCTGCCAACAACGATGTTTATGCAATCACATTTTTCTGTTTTTAAAAACTTCTCTCTTGCCTCATTGCTCTGTGTGAAAAACAACACAAAAGAGAAAATTGATTAACTGCAAGCAATTATCTATTATTTGCGTTACAGCAGTTCTCCAGTAGATACTCAGGTCTTTTGTTTTCTGCCTCATCTCATAAAAACATTAAACAAGAAAAAGTCCTTTCCCCAAAATCACTCATTAATCAAACAGAAGCAACAGATACCAGTTTGTAGAGGCAGATGAGATACCATAGCCCCTCACTTGTAGAGCTACACAGGATAACACAGCTCTCCTATATCTAAATCCTCTGCCCTCTTCCCAAGCCATCCTGCCTGGCAGCACCGGGACTAATGCCAAGCAGTCAGTGCCACCAAAAGCAGAAATACAGAGCGAGAGAAAGCTAATTAAATTTCTTTCAGTATCAACACCAAATACATGCCATTAATAACCCCAGCAGTGATGTAAAAACAATACTTGCAAAATTGCATCAACAGTAGATTACTTAAAGTTTTCCCATACTCTGTACCTACATTACTTAAGTAGTGACTCCACTTAAAATTCTCAAAAGGGTCTCTTAGTGTCTGCATTTACTCCTCGCTTCCCATATTAGTAGCTTTACGCTTTAGTGTCAAATTCTCCCGCCAATACACTCCGTAGAAGACATTTCTACATTTAAATAAGGAAGAAAAAAGCCTGTATGGTAGAAACCGAGCTGAAGACACAACCTCAACCCCCCCACCCCCAACCTCTCTGAATGGCCAGATGACGCATGATAAATAAAGGACACTGGATTTTCAGTACTGGAAATGCCATTAGTGTCAGTATTTCATTGCTTTCTCTGAAAGCAAACAAAACAAACCCCGTCACTTAAAGAGATGCAACTCAACCATGTGTACATGATCCCTTGCCTACCTTCACAAGGACACACACAATTAAACCCAGACATACAGCACAGGGTGGAGGATATGGCTGTGATACCCTTCCTGTGTTTCAGGGCCCAGGCATTTGGCACGCTCTGTCCATTGTTGACAGGGATAACTGACAAAGTTTTGCTGCAAAATTTTGGTCACAGCAGTCTGACTGAGGCATCCACAAAAAAGTGGCTGGAAAGACCAAATTCTGGCAATCTCTGCAACAGAGTTTAAACCTGAGTTTAGCCTGATGCCACACAAAGCAATGAACACAGTCTAGTCCAGGGCAGAGCTCAAGAGAGGTGACCTTTGCCTCTGGCATCTGCTGCCAACCAGGGTAGGGCCACCTCCCAAGCAAGGAGGGTCTCCTGATCCAGGTGACCTCCCTACCGCAGCCTGGAGTCATCTATGCTCAGAACAGAGCAGCCAAGATCTGGGCCAGGGGATGGCAGGGAAAAACACATCAAAACAAGAAATTTCACTTAATGGGGACAGAAAATTGGAGGGTAGGATGGGGAGGGAGCGAGAATTAAGGTTAGGCATGGAGGGCTGCTTGGTGGCTGTGCAGCTGCAGCACTGCCAAACAATCACATCCAAGACTCTACGATGCCAGTGGACAATGCCATTTGTTTGCTTCCTGCAAAGTCTTTGGTGTACCACAGGTATGATGAAGAGAGAACATTGATGAGTTCAAGCACTCACCCTTGAAAAGCGAGGGAAATGTGGCAGGTGAGCGCTGCCTGCTGCAGCTGCCTTCACTCTTGGCACATGGGATGTACCAGAGCTGTGCATCAGGGCTTCAGGGTAAGAGTGCATGACAACTCTAACAGCTGCTGGCAGCAAGGATGGCAGCCACCCTGACACTCCCTGCCACCCTCTCAGTGTCCAGGCAGACGAGCTGTGCCTTAGAGAGCTGCCATGCAGCTCCAATGGAGCACTACACCAGTCATTTAAACTCAGCATCCCTCAACCGGCCATTAACAGTGAATTCCTAACCAACCTGAAAACCTGGATTCTCTCAGCTAAAAGTAATGAACAATCACAGCAGAAGGGAACTGTAGTTCCAGTACACGAAACAGTATGGAGACGTCTCAGCAACAAGGCTGTAACATCCTCAGGATTCTTTGTCCTCTTGTTTTAAGTCTCTTCCTGTAAAGAGAAGTGTGACTTCCCAAATCATTTGTCAAATCCTGAAGCCTGACACTAGTAAACAGGGTAAGATCATGAGGAAATGACAAACTTCTCCAGTAGGATTTGAGTACAGTGCCATAAATAAAAATTTGGGCCAAATACGGGACAGCAGGGAAAAAACAAGATGCTGAATACGGAGTTTTCCCAAGGCTTGCAGCTACAGCTGGCAGCAGGCAGGCAACTTGCAGAAAGAGAAGAGTGTGATGAAATACTCAAAAACTGTCCATGCATCTACAAGATCTGCACAAATCCATTTTATATCAGAGTGTCACTCTGAACTTATAGAATCATAGGATGCTTTGGGTTGGGAGGGACATTAAAGAACAGCTGTAATGTTGCAATGCATTTGTGTATGAAAATAAAATTAACAGTAAATAGCTGAAACTGCCTTGGATATTATGTTACCTTAGACATTCATAGCTTATAACGGAGCACAGGTCTACAATCAACCAAATGCACAACACAGGAAGACAGACCTTAAAGGTAAATAATTCAGGACTTGAATTCTTTAAGGTAAATAATTCAGGGCTCTAATGAATTCACTGACTGTAAATAGGGAATTCCACTGTGAGGAACCCTCCAAACTGTCCTACATCTAATCCTCAGGAGTGAATAGCAGAAAACAGTCAGCAGAAACATGTCTCAAAGATTTCTGGCTACAGCAGCAAGACTCTAACAAAAAGAAGTCTTGGACAGGAAGAGATAGCTTCACAGACTGGTTCCAGTGCTCCATACTGTGACCAGGAACTGCTGAGAAGGAGATGCACTTTCAGAAACATCACTTGGGCAAACAGTGAGGTGGCTGTGAAGCAAGGAAGCTGACCCATGTTGCATCTAATAAAAGCACTGGGAAAACCCTTCAAGGGTAGCCAACATAGCAGTCTGGTCTAACAGTGCTAAAAGCACACAAGACTATGGATGAAACTTGTAAGCCCTTTGTTAAATATGACAGCCTGCAGATAAAAGAAAACCTGACAACCCCCCCGCGTCCTCCTCACTTCTCAATCTCTCTTCTCTATCCTCTTCAATTGAGTATCACCAAGTGCTTTTATCCACACCTGGGAATTCCTGTGCATCCATCAAAAAGCATTTCAGCCAACCAAATCCCACCAACAAACCACAGGAAAAATCCTCATAAATTCTTAAATTACCAGCAAGTGTCAGTTTTCCCAGCCTGCATCCTCTAACACCAAGGAGCAATGTTTTGCAAGCAGCAACTATTCCTTACCAAGCAAAGAAACTACCAAAGTCAAGATGGAGCAAATTGTCAGTTATACAGTTTTGTTGCTGCCAAAATACCCAAACCAACCTACCAGGATTTTTATGCTGTCTCATACTCTAAAAGCAGTATTTAAAACCACCCTAAAGTTGCCTCACACCCTCTTACGAGATCTACATGAAACCAGACTGTGGAATAAAATCACGCCTTTTGCCACCAGACAAGGGCACATCAGCAGCAATAGCCAAGGCGCTGCAAGGTTGCTGACAAGCCTGGAAACACTGTATGGGAACATGCCTCCGGATCAGCAGTTGAAAACACAACTGCTGTTCTCACTCCGTGCCCAGCGGAGATAGAGATCTCATCGTCAACAGAGATCTGGGTCACCACAAGGAAGCTGGAGTTATCCCAGCACCATCATCTTTTAGGTAATGCTCCCAAAATGGGAAACAAGTATGTGGCAAGGTTTCATCTGACAAGGTGCCGGTTGTAAACAAAAACACTAACTGGGGGTTTCCTTGTTCCTTGATGACATCATCCAAATGGAAAAAAAACCCAATGAATTTCGTCTGACGTCTTGTATCCAAAGTGCTTTGTAGAATGAGTTTGCTACAAATGCGTGGTTCAGATTGCAGTTTCTCAAGAGCTGGCAAATGCACCCCAACTGACAAAGTCTCCCTCCTCCTAAACACCAGGCTAAAAGTATTCATTTCCTTATCTTGTACTTCAAAACTGAAACCCCAAACCTGGGGAAGGAAAACACTGGAAAGACAACACAAAAAGATAATGTTTAAATTGAAGTATCAATTTAAACATATGATGTTTGTGAAAAACAAACGTTCTGAGTCTCCACATAATCAAGTAGCTGACACTTATCCAAGCATAGGACTGAAAACGAGATCAGTTTTCCAATCTCTGCTAACCAAAAGTTTTGCAACCTTCCCGTATGCCATTTCCTTGTTTACATCTCATGGTATGGGAGTTCAACTTTTGGAGAAACATGAATGGTAAACCTAGAAAGTGAAATGTGATATTATTTACAGAATAGGAGAGCACGCCGTTCACAGGAATTCGTAGGCGGACACATCCCAACCCTGTTCCTCAGTTCAACACCCACTCTTGAAATCCTGTACCAACCAGATTAGCCCATGTACACATGCCTGCACTCTTGGAGAAACAATAGTCTCTTTCAGTCCATACAATCTTCTGAAGAACCAGGCAAAAACGTCATGGGAGAAGTTAGGAAATATCTGCAGAAAACAGCACACAAGATGAAAGGCAGAACCAGCCTTTTAACTTGCACAAAGTACATAACATGGAGGATAAGCAGAGAACTTAGTTACCTAGTCCCTCTTCCAAAGGGCTATTTTTTTTTTTCCCAGGATGGAAAAGGGGATTGCTGAAACAACTTTTAAAAAAAAGCAAGCACAGGGATAGTGGAACAGCTCTCTTACAGACAGACCATTGCAAATTCAGCTCCAGGAGCTGTGGCAGACCTGGGAGAACATACACGTTGCCCTTAAGTGGCAGGATCTCTGGCAGACAGCAGGGATCCTGGCTGGCATGATGAGCCCTCCTGTCCCCAGTGCACAGCACTCCTTCCTCCATTCCCCTCCCAAACACTGTTGCTACGGAAGGCACAAAACTATTTTTTAATTAATCCAGCACAAAGTTTGAGCTGCCTCAAGGTTAAGCTAAACATTTTCTGTCTTTAACCACTACAGCAGAACCCACTACCGTGAAAAACACTTCACCATAAGGCTAGGGAATTGAGAACAGAAAAGAAACTGCAACAGAGTCACCCCTGACCTCTCAAAATTTCGCCTCCAGAGCATGCAAAAATAAGAAACTGAATTTTTAATCAGCTGGGAAATGGGGCAGGGAGACACTCTTGGTAAAATTATTGTTGTGAATATCACATAAAAGGCCTTATGGAGTTTTACCATCCACCTTCTGTTCCAAACTGTAGGCCTCCAAATAATCTATCAGAAAAAATCCAACTACCCACACTTTCAGGCAAGCACTAAGCACTGAGAGACATTTAAAAGGCATGCAGTTCTACAAATCCTTGTTTCTCCTCTCACCAGGGGTTGTAACTCTGCAGGAAACACATGCTCCCATACCAAAGCAGGTATTCTCTGCATGTACTCACGCTGCCTATTATTTTTTTAATCATCTGGTATGCATCTTCCTAGGCATGCTTATGTTAGAGGAAATACTAGCATTAGGTCTGCAAAAGAACACTGACTACCTGTTCTACACGAACACCATGAAGGTTAATAGTGGAAATCGCGGCTTGAACTCTGCCTCTGCCTTGGGCTGATCAGTCCATACAACCACTGGCATTTTACCACACGTGCGCTCCCTCCCTCAACTCATGCTCATTCTCTGCAGGATTTTACAATGCAGTTCATCAGTACAGTGTTTTTCAGACTGTAGGAGCAAGTCAATGCATATTTTTGATGTGCCTGATTGCACAGAGACCATATGAAAATGTGAAATTTGATCACAGAAGAATACAAGTTGCTTTTTCATTTCACAGGTCCAAGAGTCAGAAACAGTGAGTAGAACCCTGAGATATACCAGATGTTTTAAAGTAAGGTGGAAGAGCTGGTGTCACGGAAGCTTCCTGACAGCTACCAACTGGCCTTGCTATAGTGAGCAGGCTTGCTCTGCCTGTGGAAGATTACAAGCCTAATGGAATGGAGTATTCACAGCCCTCATGCACATGTATAATCCTACTCTCTTTCCCTGAAAATAAATTTGACAAGTCCATCACTATGATGTGAAAAAGCCTCAAAACTGAATCACTTTGTTATATATACAAAAAAGTTGGAGCATATCCATGGTTTTGCCATGCACCACACTTAACCCAAAAAATGAATGGGCAAATTTTTTCATTTGTTTCTAGCAAGTCTTGAGTCAGTTTCCTTCATTTGCTTCTGAATTTGTGTTTGGATATTAAAAACAGCAAATAAAAAAGCCTTTCACCTCAGCCACAACCCTCTCTGCACTGAGTACTCTACAAATACATATGGAGACTTCACATCCTGAAAAGACAAGTTTCACCTTGTTGTTACAAGATTGGAAGTTGTTTTCTTTTCTATTCCAATACAAGGGAAATTTCATCATTAAAACAAAAAGAAAACAGGAAGAAGAAAAGAAAATCAGCCCTGCAGAAAAGTATCATTTCAGAGCAACGGGAAAATGCAGCTATCACTTAAATTGGCCCCTTGGGTGAAGCCCATTACAGAGATCAAAAGTCTTTCCACGGACTTGGGATAAAGCCTGGAGAGTTCAAAATGCTGATGAGAGTGGACATCACTCTTCTTCACTGCAGGGTATAGGGGTGCCTGAAGGCAAAACTCCCACAACAGCCACAATGCTTCCCAGTATGAGAAACCCCAGGGACCTTGGGTACCACAAAAGCACACACTCTCGAGAGCATTTCAGACAGTGATACAACTGATGACGTAGGGAGACTGATAACATTTTTTGTTGCGACTTCGCAGCTCCTATTTCCACAGACCGTGCTAGTTCAAAAAACAGCACAGGACATGCGCAACAAAAAAAGGAGTATCTCAGGCCAGGGACAGATAAATACACACCAAAATGAAGCAAGTTGACGGCTAGGATTGTTAAGGAATACATTCAGTGCAGGTAGCTCAGTTTGAAAGCTGCAGGTTGTGCCCTGGGTAGCAGGAGCGCCAGGCAAGAGGCCACAAACTGGTGCCGTGGACCCCTTGTACAACCGAAGACACAGGGACCAGTGGTGCCAGCCAGCTGACCAGACACTTGGAGACACAGCAGGAGCCAGTGAATCTGCAGGAAGACTCCAGACTATCTCACAGACAGACTGGAAGTGTAGGAAAGCCCTGGTTTTCCTTTGTTTCTGTGTGGCTCCTATTTCTGTATTGCTGCACCATGATTAAGCTGCTTTAAAGATCCAGATGTCTGGGGAAACCTGGTGGAGAGCTGGTAAGGAAATCTCTCTGGACTGTGTGAGCGTGGTGTGTGTAGGGAAGCATGCAGGGCATTGGTCAGGTCATTGGAGCCGCCCACTGCAAAGGTGCTTTGGTCCCAGCAGTGGAAGTCTCTGGTGGTGGGACTGTGCCTGCCAACGGGGCATCCTGAATGATCCCACAGTGATGTCTCTCAAGCCTCCTATATCCAACTCAAAGCAATTTCTTCACTGAACCCTACCTGAATTCTTTTTCCACATATTATTTATGGTAATAAAAAGAGGTTTTGGAGATTTACCTAGGGCTTGCGAGGTGACAGGATATTTTTCTCACAATACAGTTGAATAGCATCAATATCTGTTGTTCTCTTTTCATGTTCCCTTGTGCACATACACTGGCTCCTTCTTTCAGCCTGGCTCTGCCTGAGGTGTAAGTAGAATTGTCAGCTCCTCCAGCACTAGTAGGAAATCACTGCCTCAGGCTCACACTGAAATCGCTCTTTTTCGCACAGGAGATAATCCTTTGCCCAATAACAGCCCACCTTCTTCCTTATTGCTCCAGATGGATATGAATGAATGAATAGCACTTTTTCTGAACACCATCTTCTGCTTTTATTGAGTACTTCAGTCACTGCCAGCTGCACCTCCTTGCCCTATGAGGCATCAGTTAAGGTTGCTGGGTCTGATTTCGAAGTCCTCTGCTATAAGCCTCTTCGAGGGGAAAAAGGTTGGATGCTATTAGCCCTATGAGAAAACATGCATTTAATCCATAACCACGGGCTCCTGAAACACAGCTGTTAAATACAAATCTCAGTTTCTGAAATTTTCTTTCTGTTGCCTCATAATCTTTACTACATGCCAGCAGAAACCAGAGTCCCCGCAGGCTGAGGGAGGAAGTCTTTATGCTTTCAGCTGCATCTAACTCTGGCTAGTCAACCAGATGCAAAATATTGCAGCAACCTGATGTTCACTTCAAAGTTTCGAAATTTTCCTCTTACAGCTGGGACTAGGTGCTTGTGGTTTCAGTAACCACTGGGGAAATGGAATCTCACAGCCAACACTTCAGATTACTTCCCAACAATGCCGGGCTGCCCTCAAAAGAAAAACATCCAGAAGATGTCAAACACAAAACGGCTTAAATCAGACACTTAAAAAATGGTCTGTAATACACAAAAAGTTAAGTTCAACTAATTGAAATAAACATTGAAGCTCCCTGTAAATCATGATTTTAATCTTAATAGTAAGACAGGATCCCTTTAAAAGTAGCTCTGGCCACAAAGTTGTGACCACTTAACCAAAGTGTGCAGGTGCTGACTTCATACCATTGTTGTGTTCCAGACAGACTGTTCCAGTTAAGCAGCCTTCAATATTTTCATCAGAATCTATAGACTGAAACTCTATTTTTTTTCAGTATTCATGCACAGGAAAAAAAAAAATTCAACTTGCCAATGAAGAACAAAAATACCAGATCAATGCACAGTGTCTTAGAATAAAACTCTTAATCCCTCACTTGCTAAGAAATCTCTTGCAAAGAAATGTTTATGTTAAAATTTAGAGTTGTGTTCAGCATTAATCTTAGGGAATTTTACAACAGAATGTACCAATTTTAAAAGGATTCTACAGCCTTAATGAATTCCTAGAACCCATAGACAGACATTAAATAGGGGGAACCTACAGTGTTGGCTAGACATATTTCAATATTTGTTACCATAGAAACAAGCCAGTAGATTTAGGGTTTGGAGTTATCCTTGCTATAAAATATTAAACTTCTTACAGTTTTTGCATATGTATATTATGGCAAGAACACTGTCAATCCTGATAGAGCCCAAAGCATCTTAATTATTTAACAGGATTTTAGCTTTTTTCCTTTTTCTTAACAGAGCATCTTTTAATTTATTTTTTCCTTGATAGACTTATTTTAACATCTTCCAATAGGAAACACTTCTGGCTGACAGAATAATATACAGGAAATGAAGACGTGTTTTTCCTCAACGTTGTGGATAAATGGTAAATAAAAGGAATGCACGCATAGTCTAATAAACAAGATTCAACAGTAACTATCAAAATTACACCAGTTAGCACTTGTGATGATTTTACCAGCTAAAAGTACATTAAACTACTGAAAGACAGTTCATACTTCAAATTTGATGTTTTTTTCAATCTTAGCAACAGAGAAATGCTCAAGAACAAAACTGATTGAGACAATGATACCTCAGCAGTACCAGATACTTCTGGCAGACACCTGAGAAACAAAACAAATGCACTGTCCTTTCATGCTTCAGAAGAGCATCAACAGCTGCATTCAAGTCACAGTGCAACCAGCAAGCAGAAGGATCAGCAATTCCAACAAAGAGGAAGATGCTTCCTCCAGCAACACTCCTTCAAAAAGTAAGGAGAACACGCTTGTTTAGACAACTTCAGTGCTGGAGGGGACTGACAGTTCAAGACACCATCCAGGCAGGAGCTCAGCTGGGAGCAATGGGGAAGGTCAACATTTGGACAAGCCCAATCCCACTGCCCCTGGGACTGGATGTATGCAAGGGATTTTTGACCCTGATGATTTCACAGCCAGAACTGGCTCCATGTCACAGCCCTTGCTTTTTGTTTGGATTCAAGAAAATCTGTTTAGAGAAGGCTCAACACAATGAAAAAAACTTAAAACTTCAGAGTAAAAGCCAGAAACCACACACAGTTGTTTCAATACTATATTCCAGCACTGAAGTGGACAAGGAAAAACACCAAAAAAAGCAAAGCAAACCAGAACAAAGAATAAAACTGAGCAACACTGAAACACCCTCTTCTTCCAAGAATTAAACAATACTTTTTATAAATTGTAAAGATAAGCTGTGGAACTGCCACTTCCTAATGCTTCTGAGGTCAGTCTTCTAGCACAGCTTCTCAAATAACCAATTAAATGTACACAGTTCTCACACTCGCATGCTATCATTTTAAAAAAGTCCTACAGCTCAAGACTAAAAAAAATAATGGAAAAACTTATTCTTGAAGGCCTGCAAGACAACCCTTTAACTAATGGAAAATCTTCAACACTACAGAAGAGGAAAATGGTAAGATGGCTTAATTTTAAATGAGTAAGAATTTAAATGTCACTTCCTGCATGTGACATCAATTTGAATAACCTTGCATTTTTGTTTTCTTTGGTGTGGTTAACGGTGGAATCTTTGTAGAGTACATTTCTATGGCATTTACAGTTGCATGTTTATGTTCAGCAACTCCTTTGCATAATTCTGAACACAAAAAATCAGAAAGTGATTTTTCGTCTGGAAAGAAAGAGAGATCTAAAAAGTAGCATGCTACTAGGACTTTCAAAGAAGCCAAGGCTGGAGAAAAATTATCCCAAAACTCAAGGGAAAAATGCACAACTTCCTTTAACTGACAGCTGCAGTGAGGTACTATGAATTTATTTTATCTGAGCAGTTATGTACATGCACTAAAGGCAAAACAACACCACGTACTCTAAAGGAGTTCACGTAAGTCCACAAAGGGCACCACTATCAACCTGCAGTCAAGAAGTGGGAAGTTATGGAATGTCTGAGTAAGTCATGGAATGGTAAGAGATGCTGGCAGCGCATGTTGCCAGAAATAAGGCATTGCATGCACGCATTCATATCCAGAGCTATAAACCCCCTTGTCATACCCTCTTGTAGGCTCTACAGGCCAGGTTTGTTCCATAGAAAGCCCTACTGCACTGGACACAAGAGCCTCAGGTCTCTCCAATTGATGCTGCAGGTGTCAACACCTCAGCACACCCCCTCATCCTCGTCATGAGGTGTTTTTAAGTCAGGGGCTGGTTGGGAGAATGGCCTAAGAGACATGATGTGACTTTTATAAAGTTTTCTGTAGAATTCATATATATAAGTAAAATAAAGCAGTTTACATATGTTCTACAGGTGCATCTTGGAACAAAAGAGCTCTTATTTATAGATCATAGAATGGTTTGGGTTGAAGAGACCTTAAAAATCACCTAGTTCCAAGTCCCCTGCCATGGACACTTTTCACTAGACCACATTGCTCAAAGCCCTATCCAACCTGGCCTTGAACACCCCAGGATGGGCAATCCACAGCTTCTCTGGACAACCGGTTCCAGTGCTTCACCAAACTCACAGTGAATTTCTTCCCAATATCTAATCTAAGCCCATCCTCTTTCAGTTCAAAGCCATTACCTCTTGTCCTATCTACATTCAAGAAGGCCACTCAGTTGATATCTCTACCCTGTCTTGCAAAAAAACCAAAAAATACCCCAGAACCCAAAACAAACAAAAAACCCCAAACAAAATAAACAAGAACAACAACAAAAACCCATATGAGAAATACATCCACACAGTGGTGGCCTTTAAGTCATCTGATAAACACCTCTCCAATTAAAGCAGCAGTTTGCGGTGCCACCAGGGATGGCTTGGGTTGCCCTCCTGTGGTGGCAGGACAGCACAGGACCAGAGCTTGCCCAGCCCATACCTGGGCTCTGAACAAGGGCACTCCAGCAATGAGTGACCCAAAAAAAAAAAAGGGGGGCAGCAAAACCTTTGCCCTAGTGCTGCTGAGAGGAAGGAAGGTGTGCTCCGGTTCTGGATAACATGCTCCATAAACTGGGATGATAAAACAGGAGATTGTGTTTCTTGTAACTCAAGAAGAAAATAAATTTCACCCCAATAAAATTTGCTATGTGTAAAAAAATACTCTATACAACATGCAATTTACCCCAAAATAATTCATTTCCCTTTATACCAGGCAGCCCAAGAGTCCATCTGGATTAAAAAAGAGAATGGACATGAGTTTCCCATCTCAGCAAGACATTGGAAAAGAACACAAACATCTCATGTCTTTCCAGTCTTGACCCAATAACGAAGGGGTGAAGATACCATAGGCTATCAGGATGTTGTATTTGCCATTCGAGGTGGGGCAGGAGTACTGCTCCTTCCTCTGGAGCATCTTGTTCCTAGTCACCCAAACAAAGAGAGGAAACCGGGGTATACGGACAGGGATCTGAACTGGCACAAAAATGCATGCATGTCTTCCAATATTGGAAGATTAACGCACAAGAGAGTTGATGAATGGGAAGGATTAAATATAGAACCAAAAAATAAGTGAAATGATTAATTGCTAGGAAAGGAAACTCATGATTTATAGAGAAAAAAATTAGTAAAGGTTGGGAAACTGAAGGGAATAAGCAGCAAGTGAGCTGCAGGGTGGAACCATCTGGTGCATAGTGCCACGGCAGCACAGGGCACATACCCACAGCTTCTGTGCCCCCCTCGCCTTCTCCCAGCCTCAGTGCATGCAGGGCAGACAAAGCAGAAATAGGTAGTATTTAGAGGTTGCTGGATGAAAATAACTGATTTTAAAAACAAGCTGAGTTGGTTTTAAATCATATCCTATAATATGAAAAGAAAACGGTCTCTTAATTAAATGTTTCCATGCGGTCTTGTTGTGGGCTGGTAGCTGTCATACTCATGTCCTTGCATTCTAAGCTTTCTAGAAATTTCTAAAAAAACCTGGATACTTATTTAACATTGTTTTCATTTATTTTACAAAGAAATGGAAGGCATTTTTAGCATATCTATTTTTCATTTCTGAGTTATGAAATCTCAACAGTAACCCATTCTTTTGGTCCTGCACTTCTTTGTTTTCCAACTCTTAAGGCAAACATTTTCACATTCGGCATGTAACCAACAAGCATCCCAAAGCAGCATAAACTTGAGGAATAATCCAGCACCATAGAAGTTATTATGATCAGTCATTTGCTTGGTGTCTTGAATTCACTTGCTTTTATGGGGAACAATAATATAGGGGAAGAAAACAGAGATATGCCGTGAAACTGTAAATGCACTACATGTTTTAACATGGCACCTGCTTGATTTTTTAACTTAATGCCACTTTAAAATAACTTACAAAAATACTTTTTTCAGTTAAAAAAAAGGTACAACCAACTACATCCTCTTAGGGTTATGCCCATGAATGAGCTACTGTCTGCATTAGAAACAAGCACCTGGACCAACTCATGGGCATCCAGCAAAGTCCACTGGTTTCCTTTCAAAACACTAATTTACAAAAGACAATGTCAAATCCCAGCCTGTAAGTGGCCTTGTTATTAAATACATCATCTCAAGAGTGGAAGGGATCAGCTGCAGGATGCAGAGGGGCTGCTCACCACAGTGAAGCCCAAGGCCCTGGCCCAGAGCAGCTGTGCAGGGACAGGAGACCACTCCCCACTCTGGAGAGGGTATTCAGACACTGAGGCAAATACTTTTCATACTTTTCTGAAGGTCCATTATGACATACTGTACTACAATCCCATTAAGAAACAATTCTGTGCTCTCTTTGGGAGATCTTGCATTTCCTCACACAAGTCTTTATGTGCACATCCGCTTTATGCCAAATACTTTCTGAACGGAGTAAACGGCAGGACCTGGATTAGCACAGCACACAGCCAGGAAAGAAGTGGGGACCGTGGGGAAGCATCAGCACCTCTCAGTCCTAGCACAGTTGTCTTATTAAACAAAATACACTGCAGCAAGGACCCTTCCTGTCACCCTTTGTTTCATCTGATCTAGCTCCCACACACCCCAGGAAAAATTTCCCATCCTTCACTACTTAGAGGGAAAGGACATGCTCAGAAGAGCTGTCACTCTGTCACCAACAGATCCAAGAGGAATTCAAGCTTTTGCAAGAGGGCTGAGATAAAACTCATCACCCTCTATACAGTTTTCTTTGCCTGTCACTCCCTCCTCAGTTCCCTGCAACTTCTGAACTTTGCACCATCCTCTTTCCCCTACATCCTCCAGAGTTATCTTTGGGATGAGGACACTCAGCAGTATTTCAGAAGGACTCCAGCAGCTCCCCCTTCCACCGAAGAAAAAGCCACATAAACTTCAGAGTCAGGGAAACATTACCTTCATGCATTTTTCTTGCTGAGGTCCAGTTCCCATCATTGCCCTTTTGAAGGAGCACCTTTTCATACAACATGAAGACAATATGAAGAAGATTCTGTACCCTTTTCCCTACACAAAGGCTAAGATCTAGGGGAATAGCACATGTCATTTGTTGTGGTGAAATTCTGCATGAAGAGCAGTAATAAAATTTTTGAGAACCTGAGATAGATATATATATATATAAAAAAAGAATCAACACACAAACTTCTGTTTTCAAAAAGCATGCCATCCTCAGTTTAATGCTGCAGGCTACAACAGTCTGTTTTACAGTCAGTAATGCAACACAGTCTCCCTATTAACTAAATAAAATCCTGTATTTGATTCAGTGGGAATCTGTTGTTCTGAACAAAATATATAAGGCAAGAAGGTTCACTTAAAATGCCAAGTATTTAAATGAAACTGACAAGAAAAATAGGAACAGGCATCACACATTTCACAAAAGGGCAGCTATAACAATAATTTACGCTGAAGTGGCCAAAAGATGAAGAAATGGAAAATTGGAAGCAATTAGCATGTAACTTTCAAGAACTATTAAATACATACTGACGACTCAACACGGCATTCACACAAAAAGATGTAGTGATGAAAAGCAGATACTTTGCATAATAAGCAAGAAGATATTTCAAACGTGGCCATAAAAACAGAGTAGACTTGTAATGCCACACTGAGAAGAGCTGGCTGCAGAACCGCAGTGCTGATAATGCAAGCAGGGAGGGGTGGAGCGCATCACCCTCACCATCAGAAGAGGAGGTAACAGCCCTACAGCCCTACTCAAGCATCAACAGCATCAGCTTGCTGCCAGCCAGGTGGGTACTTATGGCTTTGGTAAGTCCTATTCCTCTCAAGAAACAGCTCTAGGTAAAACCAGAACCACAACCTGTGCAACCAGGAGAATCACAGCACCTGATCCATGCCCACTCCTGCTGTCCTGAGAAGCCAACTTCACCCTCTAAGTCTGTCTTGACCCAAGTAGGTATCAACACGGGTGTCTCTTCTGGCACCTCCTGAGGTCACACTCTCCAATGGCTTACCTCAAAGCAGGACATCACAATGCAGTTTCCCTCCCTTGACAGATCAGCACCATCCTCTCAGGCTGCCAGCAGGTTTAAGTATACAAATGCTTAGCCAGAGTTCAGACCTAACTCCATGTCCACAAATTTAGTTCGTCCAAGGGACAGAAGAGGGATTCAGGAATGTGACTGGATTTTATGTACGCTCTAGAAACCAACTTTTACTTCAATGAGTGTGAGACTCATGTGTAACCAGGCAAACCAGCAATTCTGTACATGCTCTACCCTTTCTTTCAGCTGATGCAGAGGAGGACGCAGTAAGCACTCTAAGGACATTATCTGCTTGTCCAGAATCACAGTGCTCATTCTCTGTATCAGAAACAAACACCAGCTACCCTTCAAGCCCTGCTTCTTGCTGCAACAAACCCCAAGGCCTAAGTGAGCCCATTTATAGAATCACACCTCACAGCTCCTCTGTGCCCTTATGCAACTCCTTGTGCATTCTCCCAGGGCCTCTGAGAGCTGGAGGTTCCCTGTTCACGCTATATGGGGAAAGTCTGAAGCCTGTCAACTGCTTCAAAAAGAGACAGCAAGAAGCCTAATGATAATGAAGTGCCAGGTTTTCTGTCGCCAGTTTAGGTAGAACTTCAAAATGACAAAGGAATTATCCACCCATCACTGATGCAGATGCCAAGAGAGGCTTTTCCTTTGTTTTTCTCCTATGCTAATATTTCAAGAGGATGACATTATTTAATCTTCTTTTTAAACTGAACTGTCATGGTCTTTGAAGTACCATCATACTTACAGTGTGGGGTCTGGGAAACTCCAGTGAAAATGGATAATGAATTTCAGATTTTTTGTTTTGTTGCTCTTGTGTTTGATGTTGAAACCTAAAAATGTTGGAATCTGATTGTTATTCTTGCATGATAAAGGCTGTTTCTATCACAGCCCTGAAATACTGCAGGGGTTACACACAAAATGCAGAATTCTATTACTTTATCCTATCAAGACCATGAAGTTGTTAACTGCAGAAAATCAATTCCTACACAGTAGTTATTACAGACCATTAATTTGTACAAGGAGAAGTGTGTTCTCCCCTGGATTTATAAAATTTTCTTCTAATATTACTACTTGGGAAGGATGAGGAACATTAAAAAAAACCACACAAAGTTGAGTTAATGTGAGAAGCCAGCTGATTTTTAACATACAGATCTGAAGTCCTCTGGAAGGCAGGGATGCACTTGGCATCCCTTTGTTCTGCACAGTGTGGGAGCTTGTTGCACCCCAGTTTCAGACACTGCTTTATCTGTTTGGGTTATCCAGCCCAACTACATGGAGTTAAATCCCCAAAGATGCTAAAGGAAACGGGCAGGAAGGAGAACCAGTCATGGCAGGGGGGTAAAAGCCACCAGGACCCTCAAGCAGATGATGGGGAAGCTACTGATGGGGAGAGCAAGTGGCATGGGGCTGCATCCCCTCAACTGAGTTCCCTGTGCCTTGGCACTGATGAGGAGACACCTTAAGTGCTGTGTCCATTTCTGGGCCCCTCATGACAAGACAGACATTGAGGAGCAGAAGCAGGTCCAGAGAAGGGCAACAAAGCTGGTGAACAGTCTGGAGTGCAAGTCCTGTGAGGAGAGATCTCGAATTGTTTAGCTTGGAAGAAAGGAGGCTGAGGGGTGACCTTATCACTCTCTACAGTGGCCTGAAAGGAGATTGCTGCTGGGTGGGGGTCAGTCTCTTCTCTCAGGCAACCAGCGACAGGTTGAGAGGACAGTCCTAAGCTGCGCTACAGGAGGTCTGGGTTAGACATTATGAAGAAATTCTACACAGAAGAGGTAATTAGATATTGGAATGGGCTGCCCAGGAAGGTGGTGAAGTCACCATCCCTGAAGGTATTTAAGGAAAGACTTGGATGTGGCACTTAATAGCATGGCTGGGGTGACTTGGTGGTGTTTGGTCACCGGTTGGACTCAGTCTAGGTCTTTTCCAATCTAATTGATTCTGTGAACACAGAGACAACAGGGACTAACTAACAGGAATGGCACAGAGCTCACAAGGAAAGAAACACACCGAGTGGGAAGACCCAGGTGAACGTTTGCTTTCTTAATTCTGCTACATAAGGTTAACTTGTCATGAACCAGGTTTTGACTTAGTCAAGCAGAACCCAAGCACAGTTTTCCAGGTAAAAACAAAATTTGTGCTGGATCATAACAAGTGATGAGGCTTTCCTTTCCTGGTATGCTTCCTGCAGGAAGCTTGGGACAGGGTGATGGAGCCTGAAGGCAGCAACTCTCAGCCCAGGGAAGGTGCAGAGACCTGCACACACCCATGCCAGAACCTGAGCTCACCCAGCAAGCCCAGCACATGCAGGTCCCACGTACAGTTCATTTTGCATAAGCTGATTAAATCCAACAGGTTTGTGCTCGTAAGTACCCAAATGCTCTGGGTATTTTGCCTCTGCCTGTCTCACTCTGCTTGCTTTAAAGAGCAGGCTGCAGATGTCCCTGCAGGGCTAGCCAGCCCCAAGCAGCTCCAGTGTCCCTGTGGCCACTAGTGGCCTTCCCTTCATCCCTATGTGCCCACGCAGGGACTCTCCTGACCTTGTCCTCACCGGCTGATGCTCCTCCCTCTCCAGGAGCTCCCTGGTGCCTTTCTGTCCCCATCTCCATCAGAGTAGCCCCACGTCACACCACCCTGCTTAGTGCTTCTCCTCTCTAAAGCCGGCTGTAAGGAGTAAATAATCCTCTCTAAGCCCAGGGAAGGCAGGCAGTCTCCATTTTACACATATAGAAACGGAAGAAGAGGTGAAGAGGTTCAGCCTGTTTCTATCAGTAGATCCCTGAAGATCAAGCACACCACTGGTAAGCGTTTTAACTTAAGCTCTTAGGCAACACAGGGTAACCTAACAAACAAACCTAACAAGCAGGTGCTGAACATTTATGATCTGTTTGTTTACGTGACACACAAAAAATTTACTCTGGGCAATTTCTCTGGGTATGTTCATTGTTCTGTAAGCTTGTGTGTGCACGTTTGTGGCTGTATCCTCTCCTCTAATCTTCAAGCTAATTTCAGCCAAAGAATTGACTGGAGGCAACAGGAACAATCCATGAGCTTCCTCCAGAAACATTTGCGTGGACTGCACAAGCCATATTTCCCATTCTCCCAGCCTAACTGCTATACAAGAAAGGCATGAGGACAAATGAAAGCTGAAGAAACCACAAGGTACTCAGTTGCAAACCTCTCCAGCACAAGAAGTTGCCAGCATCACAGTGTACATCCCACAGATTACCCACTCTCTGGGTTTCTCACGTGCATGGTTATTATGTAAGGTCATATGGTCTGACACATGAATTCCTCGAAGTGATGGGCTTCCTGGACTCTATCCAGAGGATCAATGAGGATTCTATGATCAACAAGAGCTTTGAGAGAACACTGCTGTTCAACCCGTTGTATCCTGCCTGGACAGTTAAAGGGGATGATTCTACTTTTGTAGGAGGTTTGAGAGCTCAGTGGAATTAATTAATGTGGTGGAACTCCACACCTGCATTACACGCTACAGACTGATCTCCAGTACCAACGCTGACAGAAATTACCCAGATGTAATATAAAAGTTGCTTTAAAAAGACAAGAGCCTCTTAAAACCACTTCATAATGTTAAGATTTTAAAGTCACTGAAATAAATGCTATCTGCTAACAACAACATTTAAAGTGGGCGGCAATCCTGGTTCCAGCGTACTTAAGCTTTGCATCAGAACAAAACTATCATAAATTGGTTAAAAACCTCAGTGATACGCAGTTGACACCCACATATGTTATACTGGTTCCCAAGAACAAATGATATGTGTATAATATCTCAGTATGCGCCATGTGTTATTGCTGTTAAGAATAATGCAAAGTACTTAAAATCTAAAAAAAAGTATAATGCAGTTGGGAAAAAAATGTAAACTTCTGTTGTACACATAATACATATTCCTCTACATTCTCTATCAAATCAATACTGTTTAGGAAAGCATTCTTTGTACAGCTAGCAAAAGATCAACAAGAGACCAAAGAGTGGTATATAAATAAAATAATAGCTTTTAACCATGACGTCTCCAGTCCTTTCCTCTGTATATTCTTACTGTAATACACATGCTAAAAATTACACAAATCATTATTTATCATTATCATACACAGATATAAAAATGTCATCTGAAACACAAAGTATTAAGCTGACAGAAGTGGTCTCTGAATAACAGTGACTCCTCTGCATATTCCAAGTAATTGTACGAACAGGAAATCAGCTAACAAAACCACCTTGGTCAGGAGCTACTGTCCTAAATGGCATTAAATACTTCTAATGTGAAAGAGCAGTACATCATATAAATCTTTCCTCTGTTTTTACAAAGAATGAAGTGCCATCTGACTCCTCACCTGGAGCTCCAAAATACAGTTACTCTGACTGACAAACTCATCTGATTTCCAATCCAAAGTTTGCTTCATCTTGGTCTGAGGAACTGAACAGATGCTTCTCCCATGAAAAATGACATCCAGCCTGCTGCTGACACTTTGTTGGTAATCCCAAAAACAAGAACTATGGACTCGCTGCAGTGTAAAAAAAATGGCACTCTTCTGCTAAAACCAAAGTATCAGTTCTGATGAAGTCCTGCATGCAATCATCCACACTGCTCAAGGAGGAGAAGCTCTGCAGGCTTTACCCAGCCCACACTCCACAGAGCAGCTGAGGAGCTGCTTCCCTGCTGGTGCAGGGAATCTGCTCAGGGGAGGGTTCCCTGCTCTTACCTGCCTGCCAAGAGCTGGCAGAACATCACTTGCTTCCTTCAGTACTGGAGAACAGCCTTTCAGCAGAAGGTGCAAATAAACCCTAAACCCCCTTCATTATTTGTTTTTCCTTTGTAAAACACACTCCTGCAGGTGATGCTGCCACTAAATTTCTCAGGATTTGAATTACCTGAAAACATCTTAGCAAAATACATGAAGGTGAAATGGCATTTCAAATACCGGTTTCCCTGGGTTTTATTCTGCCACAGAGGAAAATTTCACTAGGGGAAAAAAAGTCTGCATCAGTTTTGGAATTAAACATTTGGACTAAGGCTTGGAAATAAACTTGGACATGGAAAAAAAAAAATCTTTTCATTTATGAAGGGAATTGATTATTAGCTTGCATAATTCCAAATTCTCCTCTGGGTAAACAAGACATAGCATAGACAAAACCCTGATACCTACATGGATAAATAAAAAACAGAGGCAAGAAAAAGAACCTTTTAGGAAGACCATATTAAATACATACAAACCCCTTTTTCTCAAAGCCTAACACTTATTTTCCCTGCATTTATTTTCCCACACATAACAGATAATTTCCCTAACACCCCTGAAAATACCAACACTGATTCTAGGCATTATTAATGAGCACACGCTGTGTCTCCTAACTGCAATAATTCTAGGCTAAACTTCATGTAGTAAACATTGCATTCCACAGACTGATGAGCCAGCTCTCAGATAAACATGCTTGCTTAAGTATCAAGTATTAACACCCTTTGGCAATCCAAGTCCATGCACAGTGACTCAGTGCAATTATTCCAAATGTAACAATAAGTGGGCAGTCATGAGGATTTGTAACTTATTGGTTTAAGCACGAAATTAAACAAGCAAGAAAAATTAATGAAAACTATTCAATTTTAGACCAGATTGGGGACAAAATATGAGTATGTATTATAAACATGACATAATCTCATTTAAGGAGACTGTGTAACACATAGGTTTTACAAATAGTTACAGACATTAATCTTGTTAAGTTTATTTCCAGAGTTTTATTCAGTAACAGGATTGATTGGCTGGAGAAACACAGGCTCAGACAAAAAACTAGCTGAAAGCTCTATTTTTGTCAGTGACAGATTCTTTTCTTAAGTAACTTGTTTTGTTGTCTTTTGTTCCAGGACAATAAACATTATTAGCAATTTTCCAACTGGCAAGAGAGGCTGAGATGTTTTGTCTTCACTATTCTAGATTGCTTTTTGTTCTCTTACACAATCCAAGAGTTGGGAAGAGGCAACAATTTTGATTTCCCTTCCCTGGGAAGGGAAAGATCACCTTTCTTTTGCTCACAACTGGGGTCTTTCTGCCGAAGCAGTAAGTACTGAACTGCTCCATCACTTGCCCTTGCTCTGGGAAGACATGGGTTGCAGATCCTGATAAGCAAAACTACTGCAACCTATGAGCTTACATATCTGACAATCAACATTACCATCCAGTTCCCTGTCGTTCATTTGCTTCCTATCATCACTGACTTCTCACAGCCAAGCCTCTGCATGGCTTTCATGTGGCTGCAGTTATTTCTATTTGCACCAAGAGGTCATTTAATATGTTGCTAGCAGAAGGGATACTGCTTTCCTCTGTGACTTCAGGCAGCTTTTAGGAAACAAAGATTTCCTGCCCCATTTCCAACTAGAGGCAAAGGTCAGGGAGTCTAACAATGAAGCACAGTGTTGCAGCTCGATGTTTTAGTGCTAAAAAATTTACCCACAAAAGCAAAGAGGACAATTGATATATAAAACTCTATGCACAAACACGTCCCATCCAAGACATGCTTGTAGCCCAAGCAAGGATTTGTTGCCACTAAAACAATGCCTTTATGGATACATTTCCCGAGAAAGATGGTATGTTACTATGCAAAGGTCCAACACTTTAAAAGTGGTACATCTGGGGTTTTGTAAGAAATGAAAAGCACAATCCATGAGTGCAAAACAGGATACCTCCCATGCCGGACTCAACTGCTAATGGTCACATTTACACTTTATTTCCATGCTGTGACCTGTTCCAGAGTCTCTGCCATCTGCTTGACCTACTGAAAGCATTTACACCCAAGGGGTGATTTCTTTAAATCAACATTATCTTCCATTTTTCACTAACAAGGCTACATCTGACTTACCATTCTCCCTCTGTGATATTCCTCATATTCAGAATCCAAGAGGAAACATATTGGAACAGCTTTGCCATACATTTTTCAGAGCAATATAATAGTGCCTGGAGCACCAGGGCCTCACTACATATTTATGAGCTCCGATTGTCAAACAACATCCTTCCAAGACAAAGGAAATAATCACTAAAAACCCACAGTGAAAACTATTCCATTATTTGAATCACAGCTTGTAAGCATGGTCTTGGCTGTCCCATAGAGGGAAGGGCTGCTTTTGTATTAATGTTTACTATACCTCTTCTACTCCATTTGGAGATGGGACCCTAAATCAGCACAGGTCAATGCAGTGTCTCCGATCCCTTTATTTATTTCATTAGATACTGGATAGTGGTCTGCTGGATGTAATACACTGCATTTAGTTTTGTTCATTTTCATTTCTGCAGAAGCTAAGTGTTCCCCACAGGGTAGTACTTTTTGTTTACATTTTTTTACAAGACTCCCAAATGCTTCATTCAGAGGGAATACTGTCAATATAATAGTTTATACTGTACACTAGAAAATGCCTTCTCAGATCACACTCATGATCCAGCCCACCATCAGCTTCAGGAAGTAAAGCTATTGGAGCTTCAGGGCAAGGTGCAAAAAGACTGGTCAGTCACAGGAAGAACTACCCCATCCTGTCTCTTCTGTTCCCCTTACTGTGCTGGAAACCAAGCTCTGAGGAGGATGCATTTGCCCCAAAGCACTAGGCTGTCAGCTAGCAACTTTTTCCAACACCCTCCATCCTGGAAAGCCTCACTCCTTTGGTTTACTCACCAGGATGGAGAAAAAGCTCATTCAAACCTCTAAGACTTCCTCCATAAAAAATGAAGCTGAGCCACTTTCTCTGCCCCAGACATACAGGCACACTTTCTTCTGCAGCCTCTGCAATGATCACCCAGCCACTCATGCAGGTGACAGAACTCACCATGTAAGGTGCTCATCACAGCACTTCCCAAACTAGTCAAGCATGGGATGGAATAAGGATGTATGCAGAACAGAAATCCAACTGCTTTTCCTGAATGGCTTCAAAGTAATTAAAATCCTCCATCTACTTGCTGACTTCCTCCATTAAAGACAATTAGTTAAATCAGCACACATCCATGACTGTAAAAAACAGGTGTGTTGTATCCAGGGTTTGGAGAAAGACAAAAAATATTTACTATGTAGATAGACTAGGTGTATATGAGCAAAACAAACTGAACTCCCTCATGCATCAACAGCCAAGAAAAAAAGAAAGAAAACTTATGGTTGCCTCTTCAGCTGGGCAGAAGCAACAAGCAGGGCTTCTGACAGGTTGATTAGATGACTTCTTTTTTAACTACTCTCCGAGTAGGAGAGAGGCAGAAAAGGAGGCCTAAGTCCTACCAACAGAGAAGTAAAGGCATGCTCTTCTCATGCTCCAGTCCTTGAAGTCCTATTGCCTGACCTGCAGTATGCCCTTATTTTTCAGTGGTCCTCCATCTCCCTGCTCTTGCTCTACAGAGACACTGGCTCATGATCCAGCCCTCTGTCCACACATTTCCTGCCAATCTCCTCCATACCTTGGTCAAAGTAGCAGAGCAAATGACATGGACAGTTTCTGCTGTAAAGCACACGGGACTTATTCAGTGGGACCTGACAACTAGGAGTCCCTTCTCCAGCCCAGGTGAGCCACCACAGAGTAGTGGCATGGGTTCCCTGAACCACTGGAGGGCCTGCCAAACCCAGCCTCTGCTCCAGCACAACATTCCTCTGCCCAAGGGAAATCATTTCCCCTACAGTGATTCACTGATTTACAGCTGGTTAGATACTACCCCCACCTCCTTGGTGAATGCAACATACACAGGCACATGGTCTGCAGCTGCAGAGACAAACCCCAGGGGAGGCAGAGTGATTGATGTGCCATATACAGCCTGCCACCAGTTGAGAAAGTTCCCATCTGAACGGATAAATTGCTTATCTTCAGTGTCAGAAGTTCCTCACACTGTCTTAGATGAAGGATGTCTAAGACAAACCGCTCCCTATCAATAAAATTCACACGGATCCATAGAGGAAAAACTTGTTTCTCATGTGACTACCAGGAACCATGTGCTTTTACCTGGTGTTTCTACTTTTTTGAGGACAGAGAAAGGTGGGTGAAGGGCCACCTTCTTGTGGCCAATGTTTCAGTGTGGGACAGGTCTACACGGCTATCACAGCAGCTGCAGTGACTGGGCCACAAGCCTGCTGTGCATGGGGGCCAGCTTGGGGTTTCCAGGGGTGGAAACCTGACTCCCCCTGAGCAGTAAGTACTGTGGCCAGACTCCTGGTACCCAAATTAACCTCTTCTCGGTTAGGCCAAAAATTCCAGTATAACGCTGCTCCCCATCTTAAGCAGATCCTGTTTTCAATGATGGCGCTATGTGTTACAGGAATTGTTTTGTACCAAAGCAGAGAACAAAATGAGTGATGGTGGGAACTGGACAGAAAAGCTGTACGAGTGGTGGAGTACATCCTTGCAGCCAAGGAGAGATGGGCTGGTTGAGCATAGATTCTTGCATCTCAGGGGAGACTACTGATGAGAATGCCAACAAGACAGAAATGAAGTATAAAAAGCTAGGTCATTGAGACTACTGAATGCCAAGAGGCACAAAAAAACATATGCAGAAAAGCTCATTAATCATAAAATACCCTCCTGTGCCTTGCATTGGGGGATCCAAAATAAACACTACAAGTTTTAAACTCTTTTCAAGAAATTACACCAAACGACATGAATTCTGGATGTGTCCATGTTTGGGTTTCTAGGCAATAAGATTTCAATATAACTCTCTCCCATGCCAGGTAATAGTTTTAAAATGGAAGTCAGACCTCCTTGACATGTAATGGTGGGAGGTCTGAGATACTGCACATGACCAAATAAGTCTACTTCTCTGAAGACATTGTGGAATTCCCCCCCACACTTATATGAGAAGCAGCTGCTTCTTTTCGGTGGTGGTGTTCGTGTGTTTTTAATGTAAACGCATTTCTCCTTCTCCAGAAAATATTCCCAGGGTACTGTGGCACCCTGAGGGTAAGTCTTGCATGGCATCTTGCTTGAAACGAAAACTGAAGTCTTCTCCTGCAGAGAACTAAGGAGACTCCACAACCAGGGTCCTCCCAGAGAAGAGGAGCAATACAGTGCCAGAGGAAAGCAGAGGCCGGGAGCTGAGAACTGACCTCAGAATTTCCAATCTTCTTAGCTAGTAACAATGGTATTGTGCTACTAGCACAATACATGTTTGCAGGTATGAGATGTGAAAACAAGACCTCTATAACTAAACGCTAAAGTAAGCCATGGTGAACAATCTAAAAATGAAGACCCAATTACATCAGACTTTTGGAAAACTGCTCAACAAGAACAGTTCATTACACAAGGTCCAATTTTAGGAATGACTGTCATATAAGGGTGTAAGAACAGTTATCTCTTTCATTTTTGCCATTAATGGAGACTCCATGTGGAAGGTCATTTTTGCTGAGGACCAAATGACATTGCTGCAGACTGAGAAGAGTAAACAAAACTGGAGAGTGGAGACCCTACTGTGTGTACCTGCAGCAACTCCAGTTCAACACACGCCCATCCTCTGACCCCTTGACCTCCTCTACTGCAATACACTGGCCCCTTACTCTTCCCATTTATGGGAAACATGGCTAAATGACTGAGTTTGAAACATCTTTGAATAAAGTGGTCTTTTTATTTTTCTCTAGCCTGAACATTTCATGGATAGGGGTTTTACTAGAATCACAGCATTGCTTAGGTTGGAAAAGACCTCTAAGATCATCAGGTCCAAACATTAACCAGCACTGACAAGTCCAACAGTAAATAACCATGTCCCCAAATGCCACATATACATGTCTTTTAAATACCTCAAGACATAGAGCCCACCACTACCCTGGGCAGCCTGTTCCAATGCTTGATGACCCTTTCCATGAAGAAATTTTTCCTAATATCAAATCTACACCTTTTCTGATGCAATTTGAGGCCATTTCCTCTTGTCCTACTGCTTACTTGGGTGAAGAGACTAACCCCCACCTGTCTACAATCTCCTTTCAAGTAGGTGTAGATAGCAACAAGGTCCTTCCTGAGCCTCCAGGCTGAACAACCTCAGCTGCTCCTCCTAAGACGCATATTTCAGATCAGCTTTGTTGCCCTTCTGTGGGGACACTTCGGCACCTCAAACATGACCTTCTTGTGAGGGTCCCAAAACTAAATCCCGTATTCAAGGTGTGCCCTCACCAGTGCCAAGCACAGGGAGACAATCACTTCCCCAGACCTCCCTTTAACAGCTATTCTGATGCAAGCGGNCGTATTTCAGATCAGCTTTGTTGCCCTTCTGTGGGGACACTTCGGCACCTCAAACATGACCTTCTTGTGAGGGTCCCAAAACTAAATCCCGTATTCAAGGTGTGCCCTCACCAGTGCCAAGCACAGGGAGACAATCACTTCCCCAGACCTCCCTTTAACAGCTATTCTGATGCAAGCGGATGTACAGTAAATGGTTGCAGAGAAGAGAGGGTAAGCTGGGAGCCTTAAGATGAAAACTTGGCAGCCCTCTGGAGAAGTCCCACGTGAATCCAAACTTTTAGCTCAAGTTGCCAGCTACACATGGCTGCAGAGCCATGAGATTTTGGCTTAGCCAAACAGGAATACAGCTGCCCTATCTATTGCTTTACAGCAGCAAGAATGGTCATGCCACAGGGCCAGCACAGGAGCAATGTGCATGATGCTCTTTCCTCCAGCTGCTGTGTAAGGCATGGACCAGTGCCCTCTGACCAAAGAAGCACAGTGCAAAAAGGTGGAAGGGCTTTTCTTTCCTTGCTGGAAACCTATCAGAACAATAAACACCCCACAAAGAGCACCACAGAACTTAGCATGCTCATTGCTGATGTCTGCAGTGTCACAATTCTGGCTCCTAGTGCCTTGTCCATGTGTATTTCAGCTTGGGCAAGGGAAATACCTTTATTTAAGTGACTAATTCAGTTATCATAACAGGCATGTTCTCTGTTCACCATAAACCTCCTTTGTATCTGGTAAGCGCATCTGGGAGGAAAGGGAGTAAAGGGAGGAAGATATTCTGCATTTATGTTTCCATTAACTTAGCATGAGAAACAGATCAAATGTTAATTTTTTCCGTGTTCCAGGACACTTCTTCCAGACACTATAGTTTCTCAGATACCAGCATCTCCTTCACCTACATATTCACACTAATCCATATAGAACTATGAGTCATTACACAAAGTTCCATCCAGCCATTCATCCTTTGGGGGAGGAGGAGGAGAGGGAAAATTAAGAGCTGTTTCCAATTTAATTGGCAGACTTTACATTTTTGTTCTGCTTCCATTGGAAACTGTGGTGCTAATTTTTCTACCACAGCTTGCAACCACGGTGAGATCTCAATCTGCTTCATTTACATCTACCAGGAGGACTGCTAAAAAAATAATATAAATCAGAACTGTATTTGCCGTGCCTCTGGTCAGTGTGCAAGTTCTGTGTGCTGAAATAACTCTTGTGTTTAAAGCTCCCTGCAACTGCTAAGTGCCTTTTTCAGCTGCTCATTAAGCCTTGGTGTGGTATTCTTGAGAGCACAATACCTTCTGAACTCATTTTGAAAAAGAAAAGTACCATGGATTCACTCACAGTGCTCTGCAGCATATCTTCGACTTTGACTTTTATACCATAAAGCACATTTATGCCCCACCCTGTCTTTTTACTGTACCTTCTAGTCAAAAACATGGTTTCCTGTAAGCAAGTAGCTCTTTTTGGGGCTAATTTTGAAGTGAGGACACTTAGGAAGCAGCTAATTAGAACAGGTATGTGGTTTTAGTTCCTACATTATCTACTTTGACACAGGAGTTTTAATTATGTGTTTCCCTTTCCAGTGTGACAGAGTACTGGACTTTGTCTTCTCATTTTTACTCTTTGTATAATCCCTGATTTTTTTTTCCTCAGATGCTTCCTGGCTTTGCACCTTTTTCTCACTCATTTCCTAATCCAAGGATTCCAGCCTGGCAGCTGTACATAACATTTATGATTATTTCAGCTCAACCTCCCTTGCCTTGTTCCTTTTTGCACACAGCCCTTAAATCAGTCTTTCCCTTCCAAGCAATTCAGGGGCCATTCCCACTGACTGTATTACACAACAGGCATGAGTGGTCCATTGGTGCAGGGACCCATCACCCTGCAGTGCTGAGCTGAGTTAATTCCACAGGTGTTGCTGAGCTCCCAGGACCATCAGCAGGTACCACTCAGCAGCAAATCCTCTAGTGGAGGACTGGAACAGTCTACTTGAGCTGCTCCTGGAGTTCCTGCAGTGCAGGAACACCTGATCTATACGTGATTTTGGTAAGTGGATTGCAGGTTACAAAGAATGGCAACCTGAAGTCCAAAGCAAATAATACACAGAAGACACCAAATCAGCACTCCCTGCAGGAGATAAGCTAAAGCCAAACTGCCATGAGACTTTCAGCATCTTTTCCCAAACTAAATCAGTGTAATTCTGTGTGAGTTGGCTAATGATTCACGGATCCTGCTACATCTTTGTGGAACATGAGATTTCCCTGCACTTACTCCCTTTCAAAGCATGTATCAAGCCTTAAGGCTTCCACAATGGTTGCGTATCAACATTTTCTAAAGTGTCAAACACACAGAGGAGAACTACTGTTGGGTCCTTCAGCAGCCATCCCAGTTAACAAGGAGATAGGAGGTGGCTCAAACATCAGAAAGACTGCTCTGCACCTCTGATATCTAATTAGCTACAATTGACAGTTCAACTTGCTCAAGCTCCCCTGGAGCAGAGCATCCAGAGCTCCTGTCAACTGAGCTGATGCCAAATATTCCAGGTACCTTCACCGGAAAAAAACACACTTTTCTTCATTAAAAAAAAAAAAAGAAAAAAAA
>VXBB01022792.1:55698-71551 GCA_013399915.1 Illadopsis cleaveri
CCTGAGGGGGTCCCGTCACGACGGCTGTGGCCGTGGGGAGGCACTGGGCAGGGTGCGATGGGCAGGGTGTGACGGGCAGGGCAAAAAACACCCATCCCGGTCACCCCTGGCTCCCAGCGGGGCCGCCTCGGTGTTGATGCCTGCGTTATTTTGCGCGCTCCGCCCCCCGGAGAAACCTCATCCTACTTACAGTGCCGACCGCAAGCGCCCACCAGTCATGAGTCAGCCGTGCCGAGCATCGCTCGGGGAGGTGAGCGCTCCCGGGACTGAAAACAAAAACAAAACCCTGACAAGTGTTCCCGACGCGGGAGCGCTGATTGTTCTTCGCCTCCTCTCGGGTGTGCGCGCGTGTGTGTGTGTGTGTCTGTGTGTGTGTGTGAAGCGCCCAAATCCGAGCCCTTTCGGTATTCTAGGCTTGGCGCCATGGTTCCTTTTGCTAAGTGGAAAGCTGTGATTCCTGCAAATTATCCTGTTGCCGGCACCCAGTACTTCTGAGCGAGACCCCAAATCTCAATGGACATGAAATGCAGTTGGGAGAACTCGTAAATGAATAAGCTGCATTCTGCAAACCCGAGTTACTCAGCCGGGCTCGGACAGAAAAACGTAAAGATGAAAGACAGCTGATAAAAAGGAAAGTTGGAGAATAAATGATTCACAATAGGGGCCGTGAGTGCGATTATCTCTGGAGACATCTCTAATTAAAGGGCGTTGGATAACTAGAGGGTTACATTTTCCTGGGTCAGTGGTCTTGAAAAAGAAATTGCAGTTGCAGTAAATGTCAATAAAGAATGATGGTGACCTACTGCTAACAAAAGCACGTTCAGTAATTAACATGTGCATGTTTGTTATTTTTTCTGCGTTTGTCAGTTTTCATTGTACATTTTGATCCTCTGTTTCCCCTTTCACTACAGCCAGATGATACACTGTTTTCTGTATCTTTTAGAGAGGAGCCGTTCCTGTGAAGTTTTCTCAATGATGTCTTCTGAAATTGCAGCAGCTACCTGCATGTTCAAAGTCTGCTAAACTACAGAAAACTATGTGGTCAACCTAGATTCAGCTCTTTGTGTGTCAGGGCCAGCATATAGTCACTTTTCAAAAATGTAATTCTCCCCAGTTTGCATTTTGCACTATTGTCTACTTATGTAAAGCGGAAAGCATTTAGTTCTTTATAGCATCTTGCCCCTACTTTTCCTAGCTACGTGTGGCTGCAGAATTGCATCCCACTGGAGATTTTGACTCATAAACTTCACTTTTCCATTCCAAGTGATGTTAATATAAAGCCTTGCTCACCAGTGCCATTTAGGTTCTGGTTCTGCAGACATATATGGTGTTAAGCACACGAAAAGTCCCACAGGGTGTAAGGAAACTCATCATGTTTATACACTAGTAGGGCTGAGTCTTTGTGTTGCTTTGTTTTTCCCTGAGACACAAAAATAATTTTGTATTGGCATGAGAGATAAAAATACTGTAATGAGAAGGACAGAGAGATAAAAATAAGCCATGCAGCATTTGTAATGCTTTAGTTAGCACGCTACGTGTCCGTTATGCCACTGCAGTCAAAGTGCAGGTATTCTGTTATTTACAGCACATTACAGGAGATACAGCTCCAGAGAGTTAAAGCCCTCCAAACTGAAAACCCAACAAAGCACACCGTGTATGCTCTGCCCACAGCACAATAATTGCCATTTATCTTACTGGCTGATGTTTTAAAATGAATGCTACTATTTGGCTAAAAGGAATAGTAATGTGAAAATGTCCATTTTGGGTTTTATTATTCAGTCTGTGCTGTGATAAAATTGGCAGTGGCTTCAGTGTGAATCAGGTCATGCTTGTGCAGGACAGAGATACCAGCACAGAGTGAAAGAAGGTAGAGCTAAGCAGGGACTCTGCACAGAGGCTTCTTGAAAACTCACCAAGTAGCTCTGTGCAGCTTTTGGTACCCAAATGCTATTAATCATTTTGTGATCAACTCATAATTCAAGTCAGAGTTCACATTCCCATATGTCACTCAGATCATGATTTTGTTATGGCTGTTGTGTCTCCGTATAATGGTAGAAAACTGGGGAAAAACTGACAATTGTTTTCCAAATACAGAAGGAATATTATACTAATCAAATGAAGCCTACTGTTTAAAAATGCTATTTTTATATCACATGTTTTACATTTTAATGCCTTTGCTTCCCAATTCATTTCCAAACTGCTTATATTCCAGGAACAAATCTTGCCTGATATTGTTTCCTTTGCAATCAACTATCTTCATGCCTAAATTTTTGTATATGTAACTATTTCTGGCTCATTTTTCTTGCAGTGCAGCCAAACATACATTCCAGACAAATATGAGTTATTTGAAGAGGCGTCATGTATGGTCTCTCAAAACAATAGACAATTTGTAAGGCAATAACAACAAAATAAGGTAAGAATGAATGTGAAGATGTAGAATTTAGAAGTTGACCCAAGAATACTTAAGGGATAACTTGCCATGAGTGCTGCAGCACATCCTCCAGAAAAGGCTACATCCACACATTCAACAACATGCCTTGGCTCAGAGCTATGGACAAATTTCCTGGTTACATGTTACCTTTACTAACATATTAATTAGGTAGTTTCTCCACACTGCCATGACTTCATCTCTTTGGAGAGGACTGCCTGGTTGAGCTTATGGCATTGACCTACTTTTGAGTGGTTCCTTTTTGGATAACACAAAACTTTCCAGAGTAGCTGAATTATGAGTATATATTTCAATCATATTTCATATGTAAATTTTAAAGATTTTAACGTGAATCCAATATTGTAAAACACGTCCCAACATCCCTTTCTGAGATCTCATTTGCATATCAATCTTGTAACTTGAATAGTCTTAATAGTGCCACTTGTTGGAGAGCTCTGTGTATTGCAAGGTATTTCAGTCACGTATTTATAAAAACAAGTGGCTTTTTCCTAGTGAGAGGCAATTCCTAATTTAAAGTGCTATGGAAAGACAAGTACTGCAGTCTTGGCTTCAACCATGCTGACTCAAAGACTATGAATGAGCAACACGTTAGTGGATCTTATGCAATTTGATCTTTACAATGGTAATGAAGGAGTGAAAAGGGAAAAACGAGGACAAATTTTGCAGGTTTTAATTCAGGAAGTTGTCGTTTCCTTCTGAGGTACGTTTTGCCCTGCAGTATTTGAGTTGAAAAATATCAGTGTTCCTGGGTAAGCTGTGGTCCTGCGCAGAGATCTAAGTCATTATTGGTAATTATGCACATATTCTCCTGGGTTATGCAGGTAGAATTAATGACATTGCATCATTTTCTTCGCAGTGATTAAGAAATTCAGAGTTGATTATTGATTATACTACAGGCACCATATGTCTATTTTCAAGCAGCTCCTACCACACCCCAGGTACATTATGTTTCTTGGAGCACTAACAGTACCCACAGCACGCCCTGAGTCAGTGGCGGTGACAGCTATGAAGGAGACATTGTCATGGTGTGCCATATCAAAGATCCACAATGTAGTGTCTCTGCAGCGTGGCTTGACATCACATCAAAAGCTCCACAAAGGAACATTTGTCATGCTCAGAGCTTCAGATCCCTGGCATGGTATTTTGAGGATCTGGTGAGATGTAATATTGGAAATATATTGAAGTACCAATGAAGTGTTGTTGCTGGGACTAAAATTATAGTGTCGGGAAGCAAGGTAGGAAAACACTGCAGGCACTGACCTTTAAAAAAATTGATGCAGGTAACATAATAAAAAACGAGTATAAAGAACTCTTTGTATGTCAAGAAACAGGGGGGAATCATTAAGGTTTACATATTATGTCCAAAAAGTGTTCTGTGGTCATGAAGTGGATTCTCTTGTTTTTATCTTTTTCAAGGGAAAAAATAAAAAAAAAAAGAGAGAGAGAGGGGTAAACTGTTCACATCACCTGCTTGCTGGGGTCACCCAACTTAGGTTTGACATAGTTTAATTTGGCAGAAGTAGTTGCAACACCTATGCTAGACAGGTAGGATGAATGAGCTAAAGATTATTCTTTCCAATGGTTTTACAGGAGATCAGAATTTGTTAGCCCCAAAGCAAACACAGCCCTAGCAGCCTGCTGGTGCTTTGAAGTTCAGTGCTGTGAAAAGCAGTGCAAACACAGCCCAGGGCAAGTCCTGGAGATGGCTAGCCGGGTTTAGGCTTTGTCCTTCCCCATTTTGTTTTAAGTCAGGGTTGTCTTCTGAGAATTTCCTCAGCTCTATTTCTGCTTTCAGCTTTTTTTTTTTTTTTAACATAGTGTACTCACTATTATTTACAAATTGTGAGTTACATTTTAGGATTTGCATTTAGAATAGTATTTTAAAATACCATAAAACTTCTTTTTTAAGATTTCTGAAGGTCACCTCTGTCAAATTCCATGATTTCACAGGTCAGGATGGTACCAGAGTCTGCTTCTAAAAGGAAGGACATCTGAAATGACGTATTTAAATCTTGGTTCACATGTTCTCCTATCACTAAGAATCAGCACAGTCAAATGGTTTGAGGGCAGTTGTGGGCAAAACCTTGTTTTAGCTCAGCTTGCTCAAAAGCTTTGTAATCCATCTTTTCAACAACACTTGGTCTTTATACTTACTGTATTAAGAGTGTAGAAATTTGGCAGAAATTAAGCCCCCTTGCTTTTCAGCTAGCCCTGAGATCGGACGGGCTGGGTGGGGCTGAGCTTAATTTCTGATTATAACCAATTTGACACTGTAAGTCCACTTGCATTCATTAAGATCCCAGATGCACAAATGGTTTGGGTTACACTGTAAGTCTGGTCTTCTTCACAATCACAGATTCACAAATAGTGCAGTGTGCCAATTCAGCACTGTAGGTCTGGTCAAGTTCAATGGGAACTTTCACAAACACATTTACAAATAGTGCTGTTTGTTGGAGCAATGTGTTGTGGATTCTCCCTAGATTGCTGGTGATAAGTTCACTAGACCTGCGGAATACATGCATGTAGCACTATGTACGAGTGTTCCCGGGTATGCTCTGATGCAGTCAGAGGCAGAGGCCTAACAAAATGTGTCACTGGCTTTGGGGAAGAGAGAGGAGCAAGCCCACTGACTTGTCTGCAATGTGAGGGATTTCAAATGCCAGCTTCCACTTTGGGGGAGAAGTGGAGGTAGTCAAATATTCCATTACTGCTGTCATAAGTGGAGGAGAGGGGCAACCACTTCACATGTAAATGGACAGTTCCAAAGAGAGAGAGTACAAAGACTGTGCGTCTTGTACAAGGCCAGCACAGAACTGTGACACCTTGCTACCACTCCCTCTTCCACTTGGCCAATTGATAAGGGTCATCTGTCCTCCTGATCCCCCATCAGCAGACCATCATGTCCATGGTAATTCCTTCACCACTGTCTCATGGAAATCCCTTCACCATATCAATTTTGGCATAGCTCGTGGCTGTAGGCCTCATTCCTAACCCAGTTATCCAGAAAAGTGAAAATATCTGCAGCAAACTGTGAGAGGAGACAAAACATCTGCTTTGTCCAGGCTGTCCTGCAAATCAAGGGATGCACAAGAGGATTAGAAAAATGCTTCTTTCTCTTGAACAGTGCTGAGGGAGGGAAAACATCTGGGACTGGAGAACAAAGAGGGCATGCAGAGGTTAATCTAGATATGACAGAGTGGTGTTTGCATTCTAGATATCAAATGTCAGGCTGGAGAATTTTTCCATTCAAGAGCTCAGAGATATTTCTGAGCAGTCTAGGTTGCAGTTCTGACATGTCACAGGGCACCAGTTATTTGGCAAGATTTAATTCAAAGTCATTATTTTGGGAAGGAACAGATGATAGGCAAGAAGAAAAGCACTATTCTGTGGAGGGAAATTGCTATTTCTAAGGACTCTTCTACTCCACATAGTCTTCAACATCAATGAGAGTTTATACAGATGCACCAATGGCTGAATAGATTTTAATCCACTTATTAAGAGTAAAAGCCTACAGATGTACTGAGTTGGTAACAGTTGTGAGCTTCTAGCACCCATGATTCTGCTTTCAGTGCATACTGTAAAAGGGACTTTTTCGTTCTTTCCTGGATATACTGTGCAGCCACAGCAGAGGATATCTGGCTGTTGTTTTATGGAAGTCAGAAGGAGTTTCTTCATAACTGGCAGTTCTGGTGGGATGTTTGACTGGATGCCTGGCTGCCTCTTGTGCCTCTGGCACTGTCTCTCTCAGTGCTGTCTGGACTGCAGTCATGATGGCTGTGTGCTCCCTTTGCCTCTGCAGGAGGACTAATACGGAGCACGCTGCTGCTTAACCCTTACCTGGAGAGGTATTTCTGGTGATGAGTCATACAGGATGTAGCAGATGGAGCCATGGAGACAGTTCAGTGCTGGTGTGACTGGGAGAGAAGCCTGGAGCACTGGGGGTGGGCAGTGGAGATGGAAGGGAGGACAAAGCAGAATGCAAAGCCACCAGCTTTGTCAGAGCCCAGCAGTTACTACTGTTATGGGGGATGTCCACACACGACTCTGTTATGGGGCATGTCCACACATGACTGTTATGGGGGATGTCCGAGGTGTCCAGTGTGCCTTCAGAGGGAGGGGTGGGAAGTGATGCACAGCAACACTTGGGAGTGTGCAATTTAAAAGGCAAGCCTGATCGCTGTGTTGTTTAATAATAAAATGTGCTTCATGAAGCTGAAACGTGACTGGAGCATAACAAGGCTTGTGCTGATTGAGGATGGCTTCTGGCTGACCAGAGACTGGAGAAACACTGGTGGGAGTGCTGGGGGGGAACACAGAAGGTGCAGATGTACATGCACTCAGCAGGCACACACTGGCCCTGCTGGCATGGCAGCTCCCTGCCTCTGATGGCCTTAGGAGAGCTGTTGGAGTATATTGGACTTGTTATTAAAGGCTGACATGTCGCAGATCTGAGAGGGTGTGGAGGGGTTGGAATGCTTCAATGCTACACTGAAGGCTTTGGTTTTTGCTGGGGTAGTTCATTTTGCTTTTAGCTCTAATACTAACCAAAGACTTGGGACCCCAGTGAAACTGGCTTTCCACTGGCATATTTAATTATCTGTTTGATTCATTTACTTCTCACATCCATTTCTTTTGCTTTTTTCAAGAAGGCACCTTAAGCAAGGACCTGGGCAGAAAATGTATTTCTGTAAGGATGAAGATGGCTCTTTCCATGCAGAGGGATTTATAAGCTGCCTTCAACTATTTTTTGATTAATAGATAGTGTTACTGAAGTGTTAACACATAAGGCAGAAGTCAAGCCTCTGTTATTTTTCTCCCTTAGATGTGAAAGCGGAGTGCATTGGCTTGCAGCGTGTGGTGTTTTTGCGGGGTTTGTTTGGTAGCTGCAGCAAATAATTGTGACCTCTGATTACAGGAGTGATTTAAAACTGCTCTTTGCTATGTTAACTTGAAGTTGTGAACTACAAAGGTTTGCAGTGAATAGCTTATGAATAGAAAAGGGACTCTGTTGGAACTTGCTATTATGTTTGAAGTTGGTAGAAACTAGAGATTGAAAAGACCCGCTGGTTCACTGAATTAATTCATTGCACATGCAAGTCAGAAACTCCTGGCACACTGATATCCTTCCTATGTTTCTCAGGAAAAAGAAAATATATTGAGATGTTTCTGGACAAAATGCTTTGACACAAGGCAATCCATTAGGATGTCTACATTTTGACCCAGTCTGCTATCTAGTTAATTTTTACATTAAATTTTCAATGTCAGTTGCAGAATGACTAAAAAATTAAAGCTTGTGTAGAAGAAAGATGATTTATTATGTATTTATCTTTCTTGCAGTGAAAGGAAATGCTATTCTGTAGCTGTTACTGTTTTTCTCTGTTGTCAGTTTAGTCTAAATGTGATGGTGTGAAAACATACATGAAACGCAAGGCTGATAATGTTTTTATTTTTGTTTGGGTTTTGTTTTTAATATAAGTCAGAAAAACATTTTTGAACAACTGGCAACTCATGACTTTTGAAATCCAGTAATGATACAGTAAAATCTTGTAAGCAGCAAAGAAACAAAATATTGGTGATATTTGGTGATTATACCAAGTGAAAAGAAAAGAAATAAATAAAGGCTGTAAAGAGTGACGAGCAAATTCCATGTGAAGAAATTTCACTTGTCTGATAATTGAACTTAATTTAACTAGATGTGTAGGCCAAGAAATCTTTTCCTTTTCCCTTTTTTTTTTTAATGGACTTTCATAGGAAGTTGATAGAGTTCCTCAAAGGAATAGACTTGCTAGCTTCAATTTGTGAATGGTACAGCCTACTTTTGTCTTTAGCTTATGAAATTTCGTCTATTTTGTCATGACTACTTTCTTTGTTAAAAGGTAAAATGCACATTGGGCAAGTGCTCTATGGCAATTTGCATAAAAAGTGATGACAAAGAACAATTAATTCCTCATTATTATGCAGTGAAATGCTACTTTGCTCCTAAGTGACTGTAGAGGAAGGTTTTTTCCCTGTGTGTAAATCTGTTGCGGCATTGTTCTAAAAATAGTACTTAAGAGCCCTCTGCACTCTTTATAAATCAGGGTCTTTGACACTCCAGGCTGTTCTCCACAGAGAGATTTTTCTCACACATGCTGAACACTACAAGTATCGCCCCAAATATTCATCACAATAATAAGCATCAGAATTTTGTTAGATAAGGCAAGATAGAGTAATTTAGTATTTTGTCAAATTAGATCTCTATCCTTTTTATCTGGAGATCAGTATTCAAAATACACTCAGATCACACACAAATAGAAACATATTCCTGCCACACACAGCTAGTCTGTACAGAACAAAGAGTCAAGATATCGTTGTCTATGACGGCTTGATTCTGAGTACAGATTTCATTACCAGCTCACCATAGGATAATGAAATTCCTTTGGGGCAAAGATGAGGTACATCAAAGAGGCAGCACAGAGAGGCAGACTTTGTTAGTGCATGCTCTGTCACCTGCATTACTGGTCCTTGCCTGCCTTTAATTTGTAAGGAAATGCTAGTAATTCAAACCCTTTTATTGGACCAACTTATATTTATATATGTATGTGCATAAATGTATGTGTATACACAGAGAAATATATATTTTTTAACATACAAAACCCTCTGGAAGTTGTTCGGCTTTGCAGCTGAAATGGAATATAGAAAATAATTAATTTCTTTCAAGCCAAAAATTGCCCGTACAGGTCCTAAAAGCATCTTTGTATTTACTAAATAAGTGCTGTCTGCACCACGTAGATAAATAACCCTTCCTGCAACTTTGCCTTTTTATTTCTGTAGCAATTCAGTGTGACTTTAGTGCCTATGGAAAACGGAGGACAATGTTTGGCAAGACCAGGAGCTGCTGAAGACATGAATCACCGGAGCTTTCCCACAAAGCTTTGCCAATACGGGAACAAAAGGGTTGCCCTACAGAAACACACTGTGGGTCTATCTAGTCCAGTATCCCGCCTCTGGCAGCGGCCAGTAACTGATGCTTCAGAGCAAAGCAAAACCACAGCAAGCACCTAGCTAATTATGAGATGTGATGTGTAGAGGGGAAAAAAAAGCTTGGTCCTGACTCACAAGAGAGCAGTTTATGCCCTGAAGCGTGAGGTTTGATTTCCCTTGTATCCGTTTGCTTAACTCACACAGTTGCAAATACTATTTATGCTTAAAAGAGTTTCTAATCCTCTCTTGGATTCTAATCAACAATCTGCCTCAATAACCCAAGAGTTACCAGGAAGTTCTCGGGGCTGAGCACACACTGCATGAAAGCTTTGTGCTTTGCTAGTTTAGGGAAAGTTTTCCAGCCTTGGCCTAACACCCACTGCCCCGAGGATCAGACCTAATTGTCTGATGAAAAATACCCAAGCTACCACTCCCTTCCCCTTGAGCCCTGCCTAACTGAAGCAGTTAATTCTTTCCCAGCCCCCATTTGCGAAACGATTGCTTTGGAGAGAGAATATGTTGCTGGCACTGGGCAGTGGCTCCCCTTTTCTATCCTTCTAGGAGGTTTGGATAGGTTCCTCTCTGTGTCTCACCTCTGTATATGAGAGGTCTGCCAGCAGTCAGAGGATGCTACCTGGCCATGCTGCCTCCCTCCCACTGTGGTGAAAGAGAGGGAAGTGGGAGGCAGAGGAACAGGGCATAGGGAAGGTTCAGAGAAGGCAGCAGTAGTGCTAGTTTCTTTCGGCCCTTTCAGGATTTCCTCATGAAATAGCAGGAGTTCCACTTGTTCCACAGTTTTCACTCTGTGAAACCATGCAATGCCTGTGAGACTCCCTCTGCTTCCCAGCTTAGTCCAGATTTTCTTCTGGGCAACAAGGAAGGCAACGCTTTCAAATCATGCTTTGATGACCTTGCATGACCTTGAGCATCATTGCAGTGTGATCCTGGCTCCATTGCAGCAGAGTGATAATCCTCTCTGCACTCTCTCCATTGCATGTGGTTTTCTACTATGTACATCACAAAGTGGTTATTTAAATCCAGCACATGGACCTTAACAGCAATATCAGAAGGTAAAGGAGATCAAAATAGGCTTAACTACTCCCCATGGGGCCTAAGTGCTCAAGCCTAAAGGAGTGAGCCTGAGCTGAACAGAAAGGTGGCTCCTAAACAAGGAGGTGCCCAAACTCTGCAGGTTTTCATCCCAAAGTCTTGCCTTCAGAACCTGAGGCTGTCATTGCTGCACAGGTGAAGGAAGACAAACCTCAGGTTTGAGGTGGCCAGCAGACTGGGGTCTGAGGGTGTGCTCCTGAGACAGCTCCAAACAGCTCTCACAACACCGCTGCCGCTGCTGTGGCGTCCTCGCCTCTGGCTGTGTTTTCACATCCCTTCCCTACTACGTGCCCCTAAGGCAGGCACTGGTGTTGCAGTACACCAGTTTGGAACCTCAAGTGGCTGCACACTTCCTTGCAGAATTAGTTTTCTGTCAGCTTAACTTCCTGAACCAGTTGACCAGGAGATCAGATAAAACCAGGACATGTGCAAAGGGAGGATGGGAATGGGAGTCTGGGGATAGGGCAGAGCACCCCATATTGATGTGGATCCACTGCCTTGAGAGTCCAGCAAAGAGGCACCCCTGCCTCAGCCTGGCACCCCACAAGAGGGTCATCTGCCTGCTTGATGCTCCCCTGTGTGGAGGCTCCCCAGCATCTGACCAAGAGCAGCACGTCTGTGTTTTAGCAAGGGGCTGTGCTGTGAGTCCAAGAAGAAAGGCAGGCTGGTGTGGTGGGGAAGGGAGAAGGGGAGGGGACGTGGGAGTCAGTAGTGGGCTCAGACAGTGAAGAAAAACTGATAAGTCTGCTGGCTTATTGCAGGCTTAGAATGGGGAATACTTGAATCTTGTGTGCCTCTTCTGTGTGAGGCAGAGACACTGGGCAAATTGGGAGTGCAGCAAGGGCTGGGAGCAAGCTGACTGCATGAGCAGTGACAGTGGCTATATTGTGTGTTTTGCTGGCTGATGTCTATTTCTCCATACCTAAAATCAGCCATGCTTCTGTTTCCACCAGCTTTCCCAGGATCTCTTCAGCTGCTGCTTCAGCTATGGCAAACAACAGAACAAAACTCAAATCAGAGCCCTTGTTCAGCAATGATCTCCACACAGAAGAAACTGCCTGCCAAATACAGAGGTCTGAAACTGCCTGCAGTGTGTTGGTCTGTTTACCTAGCATGGCTCATGCTATTTTATTTGCTTAAGTGTCATTACATACATCCTGGGAGAGGTGGGAGGAATGCTTTCTGCAACCTATACTGAATTTTTCTGAAACCATGATGTGAAAATAATGCCATTTCATGTCAAAAAACTGTTATTTCACCTAGCAGCCTGTTCTTTTTTATTCCTCAGACTACATTTTACATGCCTGGGGTGTATACATGTTACCTACTGAAATCACTCACCATCTTCCATAATTTATGCTGCTCTTCAGTCTTAGCAGCGTGCATAAACTTCAGTGACACTTTGTCATTCCTCTCTAAATCATTTTGAAAAATCATTTGAGGAGCAGCACCAGATCCATGGTGTTCTGTGTTTCTCCTGCTTCACATTCCAGACCAGGTTCTGAGGTGGCAGGATGACACAGCAGAAGAAAAACCACAGCCAGGAAGGTGTGTATTGTCCCAATAGTAAGAAATTGGAATAATGTATAATGTGGTAGCATGAACCTTGGCATAGCTCTTCAGCCTAACAGTGTCATCCCATGGTGGTGGAGGCAAGGAGAATCTGACTGAAAGAAAGTGTTCCCCTTTTACTTCAGGCAATCTCTTCATAAAACCTCACAATGAACAAATAAACATAATGAAAAAGGGAAGATGTGAGGGGTAACCTTTAAGACGTTGGGGGTTTAGCATTTACTATTGTCACACATGAACTGTACCGAGATTATTTGTTTCTTATTGCTTAATCCATTTATAACACAGTGTACTAATCCACAGTTTGTCATTGGACACACTGCTCTGCTATGTGGAGCTCTGTCAAAGGATTTTGAAAACCTGCTGACACTCTCTGCTTCCTTGATTCAATGGGACTCTTGTGGGTTTGAGGGAGAGAGCTGCAGCTCAGCTGGCCTGATTCTGCACCCCAAACTAACAATGTCTGTGGTTGCACATAGTGAGCATCCTCAGTGCTGGAGCTGACCCTGCCTACCTTCCTTTCTGTCTCATATTTTGGAAGAGAGAAATTCTTTAGTCTTGGAAAACACCCTTGATTTCCCACATTGCATGCTCTTGCCAGTCTCTCTGTTCTGAAGCTTAGCTTCTGAACACTCCTGAATTCTTTTAACTTCATCAGCTTAGGTTTTCTTAACTTGCTCCAGTACCTCCTCTTCAGAAATGTTTATCTTCATAATAGCACAATCAGCATTTCAATAAATTTCAAAATCCCCTACTACAGTGACAGCAAATGTAAATAATAAATTCAGCTTCTTGAAAATGTCTTAATCCTTGCTAATTGTGTCCTTAATTCTGTAATGGCCCGGAGGGCTTACAGAGACACACATGCAGTTTTATTTATGTTTAGTCTATTTGAATAATTATGTATTGTTTATCTTATTATCTTTGGCTGTTTGCTCCCTCTCCTCCCTCTGAATTACTGTCTATTTACAGTTTACTTGTGCTGAGCTGGTTTGGTCAGAATTTCTAACGTGTCTATGTGAAAGCTCCCTCAGTGCTGTCCTGCAGGCAATGTCTCTGAAGTTCACGGCACTGCACTCTACTGCAGCAGCTTCTGCCTTGAAAGAGACTTTAAGGCTCTGAATTTTTTATAAGGGTTTGTTTGCCTCACTTCAGTGTGATAAAGAAGTACAATGTGATGTTTCAGTGAGGCATTTGGTTTTTTTAGTATAGTTATCATTAACAATGCTATTAGCCAGAAGAGCAACTTTACCTTAAAGTTGTCAGATACTTTCCTCCTATCATCTGCTTATAAATCCCTCATTTTAACCATTGCCTACCAAGTGGTTTCTTCTAGGCTCTGTGTCCATCTCATTTATTAAAAATGTCTTTTTTTGAGAAGAAGAGTGAGCATTTTTGGAAGCAAGGTGGGCCAGGAGGTGAGGGAGGCAGTGGGAGTGGAGCTGGATGAGTAGCTGGTAGGAAACACGGAGACTACCTGACCCAAGGAGCAGGGCTGGAGCACAGCACCTGCACCCATCCACCTCCCTTGGCTGCCTGTGGGGGTGATTTACAGCACTGCCCTTTTGGAGTTTTTGATTTGTACAAATGAGGCCCAGGATGGGACTGCAAACTTAATTTGTATGTCTGATGTAAACTGGCAGTGAGGCAAACCTGTAAAGATGCACAGCTAGTTCACTACTTTAGCCAGCCTATAATTCCAAGTAATTTCCATTTCTACTTACCACTGAAAAGGTCACAAGAGAAAAAATTTTGACTAAGTAATCTTTGCCTTATTTTTACAGCTTTGGTACAAAACGGATTAATTAAAAAGGAGAGGAAAATAATCTCTTCCTTTCTCTTGTCATAAGAACCACATGTGCTGTGTAAAGTAGAGAGTGAAAAGAAGCAAGTGCTCTAAGTAGAGGATTATTTTATGTATTTCATGGGAAAAAGTTGTTCAGCTCTTTTCAAAGCAAACTATGCCTACAGTATTTTAAAGGGAAGTAGGAGGAAATGATAATTATATCTGAAGTGGCTTAGGGCTAAATTCTGCAGATGAATATGGGTGTACCTGGGCAATATGTTGTCTTGATGTTAACCTGAAGGAAAAATGAACCTACCAAACCCAGATTCATTTGCAAAAACTGTTATGTGTTTTTTCTGTCTATTCACGCAAGTATATTTGGTATTTAAAATATTTTCTTATCTGAATGTGCAAATTAGCCTATTCTTTATTCACCTTTGTGGGAGTATATTTGTATGCAAAAGTATGAGAATTTAGTTTCAGCCTTAAAGATCCCAAATAGCCAATGTAAATATTAGTGGAGAATATAAAATTAAAGGAAAATTAATGACTACTTGAGTATTTGTGGATTTTGCTCAGAAATAGATGAGAAAGTGAGTAAAGACCAAGGAAGCTAAAGACCCTTAGACATAGTGATATCTGTAGGGCAGATGGGTTTATGTTATTGATCAAGGCCAATAACCATTTTCGTGAAGAGTAAGAAATAAGAAAATTATTAAAGGGAGCTTATGAATTTAAAACTTTAATAAGTGGGACACTATAGACAAATCAAAGAAGCACTAAAGGATAAAAGAGTCCAGTCCTATGTGGTGGAAAAGAGAGCTGCTACAGCTCTTAAGTGGAACAGTCCCGGTGTTAATGAAAAGCAAATCTTTTTTCAACATCCAGAATTGTATGGGTTAAAAATTCTTTCTCAGCTGACACGAGCTCAGCTAAACAGATCAAAAAGAGATGGAAAACCAAAACACAAGCTCAGAAGTTGTCTTTGCCTTGTACCAGGAGTCAGAAAGTGTCAAAAGATGTGCCATATCTTAAAAGGCTAAATGAAAAATTATAGTTCCTCAGTACATGAAGAAAGAAAAGCTTTATTGAAATAGTTTCTTTGTTGCATCCTATAAAAATATTATGAGGACAGCATGTAAAAAAGAGTAAGAAAAACAGAGGTTACTGGAAATTCATGTAAAGACGAGTTTCTCTGTCTTACAGCATAACAAGAGAAAGCCATCACTCCCAATACAAGTGTTTCTAATTATATGGGGGTTGGGTTTTTTTAAAGTTTCTGAACTTTTCTGCTAAAAACCTATGGCACTTCCTGAAAGCTGACCGTTGCAGATGTTACCAGAGTAGCTGGAAAACCCATCCATCTTTTTGGACTCTGATTAACAAACAAGAATATTCATATTCTCCAGAAATGTGGTTTTTGAAGTGAATGGCCAAGGTTTTCGCTGATGGATTTTGCCATAGCATCCACAAGTAGTGCCATACCAGGGGCAGTTCCTTCAGCAGTGCTCTGCAAAGCACCCTGCCCTGCCATGGGATGTGGCTGTGGCTGCAGGGCTGTGTGGATGCTCATCCATACTGAGTCTGCTGCTGATAATTCTGGATCAGTTTTCTGTAGTCAGACCTTGAAAAAAGCTGGAGGAAACAGGTTGCCTGTGGCATATACTGAAGTTTCAGTAGTTCCAGCACTTTGTCTTTCAGTCCCACTCATTGTGCTGACTCCTCCTGCCAGGTTTGGATGAAAGTAGTTGACAGAGTTGACCTTGTCTTGGTTTAGGGCAAATCTGGGAGGAAACATCCAAATGGGGTCCCTCTAGAAAACAAATTCAAGGGGCCCCTCGCCCCCACTGGTTTGGGAAGGATTTCCTTTTAGAAAAGTGGAAAAAACTGTTTATTTAACAAGCAAAGTATTCACAAGTATTTTTTTAAAAAAATTAAACAATAAAACCTCTCGCTGTTCTGAAGAGATGGCA
>VXBB01022792.1:71597-113303 GCA_013399915.1 Illadopsis cleaveri
GTGAAGAGTAAGAAATAAGAAAATTATTAAAGGGAGCTTATGAATTTAAAACTTTAATAAGTGGGACATTATAGACAAATCAAAGAAGCACTAAAGGATAAAAGAGTCCAGTCCTATGTGGTGGAAAAGAGAGCTGCTACAGCTCTTAAGTGGAACAGTCCCGGTGTTAATGAAAAGCAAATCTTTTTTCAACATCCAGAATTGTATGAGTTAAAAATTCTTTCTCAGCTGACACGAGCTCAGCTAAACAGATCAAAAAGAGATGGAAAACCAAAACACAAGCTCAGAAGTTGTCTTTGCCTCGTACCAGGAGTCAGAAAGTGTCAAAAGATGTGCCATATCTTAAAAGGCTAAATGAAAAATTATAGTTCCTCAGTACATGAAGAAAGAAAAGCTTTATTGAAATAGTTTCTTTGTTGCATCCTATAAAAATATTATGAGGACAGCATGTAAAAAAGAGTAAGAAAAACAGAGGTTACTGGAAATTCATGTAAAGACGAGTTTCTCTGTCTTACAGCATAACAAGAGAAAGCCATCACTCCCAATACAAGTGTTTCTAATTATATGGGGGTTGGGTTTTTTTAAAGTTTCTGAACTTTTCTGCTAAAAACCTATGGCACTTCCTGAAAGCTGACCGTTGCAGATGTTACCAGAGTAGCTGGAAAACCCATCCATCTTTTTGGACTCTGATTAACAAACAAGAATATTCATATTCTCCAGAAATGTGGTTTTTGAAGTGAATGGCCAAGGTTTTCGCTGATGGATTTTGCCATAGCATCCACAAGTAGTGCCATACCAGGGGCAGTTCCTTCAGCAGTGCTCTGCAAAGCACCCTGCCCTGCCATGGGATGTGGCTGTGGCTGCAGGGCTGTGTGGATGCTCATCCATACTGAGTCTGCTGCTGATAATTCTGGATCAGTTTTCTGTAGTCAGACCTTGAAAAAAGCTGGAGGAAACAGGTTGCCTGTGGCATATACTGAAGTTTCAGTAGTTCCAGCACTTTGTCTTTCAGTCCCACTCATTGTGCTGACTCCTCCTGCCAGGTTTGGATGAAAGTAGTTGACAGAGTTGACCTTGTCTTGGTTTAGGGCAAATCTGGGAGGAAACATCCAAATGGGGTCCCTCTAGAAAACAAATTCAAGGGGCCCCTCGCCCCCACTGGTTTGGGAAGGATTTCCTTTTAGAAAAGTGGAAAAAACTGTTTATTTAACAAGCAAAGTATTCACAAGTATTTTTTTTAAAAAATTAAACAATAAAACCTCTCGCTGTTCTGAAGAGATGGCAAATTCAGAAAGTCCTTCTGTAGTTCAGAGAGTCCTCTGTGGGTCTCGGTTCACTGAGTGTCTCTCAGTGCCTCCAGTGCTGGAATACAGTGTTCTGGGCCTCAGTGGGTCACAGGTGTGAGCTCCCGGTGTTTTTCTGGGTTTTCGGTCCAGAGCAGGTCTGAACAATTCCAGGAAATGAAAGAGCCACAGTCCAGGGAACTTCTCTGCCTCAGCTAGCTAAAAACTAACTAAAAGCAATGGAGAGCTCTCTCGTGCTCCCTGTCCATGCTGCAGACAATATGCACCAAGAGAGAGAGAGACCCTAAGGTCTTATCTCTGTTTTTTTGAACACAGCCATGAAAAAATTCCACCACTTTTCCTTCTCCCCCACTTCACTCTTGGATCTAATTTTAAAGTCACAAAACTTATTTCTGGGCTAAACAGCTGAGTGGGGATAAAATTCATCATTTTAAGCTCACCCCAGGACAGTACACCATTTCTGTAAATCTGGGAGATCTTTTTATTCTATTCCTTGTTCCACTGGAAATACATAAGTGGGACCGAGGGAGTTGAATAAAACTATTACTTTTCTCAGGGGCAAGCACTGAAATATTTCTGCCTAAGACACAAGTTGCAGGTGCGAGCTAGAACATTTACCTGCAGCTGATTTTGAAACTTAATGGAACTTTGAATGTGTGCTAAACGAAGTAAGTGGGAACCATTTAATTCTAAATATCCCAGCTGAGTCTAGACCTTCCTTCAAGACAATTTTGAATGCTACTTGAGGTCTAAGTTGCTGAAGAACCCTGGTATTCACCCTGAAAATCGTGGTGAGATGAAAACTAGGTAAAGTGAGAGAATACTCGGGTGGCTATCTGAGCCTGTTTATGGCTGCACTAATGATGGTGAGGAGAATGACCACAGTCTTTGTTCCTGGTGTGACAGACTCTCCCCTGCCAGCAGCCTCCACAGCCACGTGCCACATGCAGAGCTAGCTGGATTTGAAGATTTACAGTGTTTCTTAGAAAGAGCCCAAGATTGCTACTATTATATATACTATTATAGAATACTATTATATACTATTATCTATACTATTATAGAATTTGTAAACTGCAGCAGCCTAAATTCAGATTAAATCCAAATACAATAAGGATTTTGAGGAGTTAGATTGTGGGCACCCTCAAGAATCCCAGCTCAGACACAAAATAGACCCTTTTCCTGACCTATCATGACCTATCCATGACCTATCATGTTGAAAATTAAACAGGGAGAAATTCCACTTTCAATGAGAGAAATTCTGCCTTCAAAATTTTCATGGCTTTTTTCATGCTTACTCACTGATACCAGCATAAATCATTTGTTAGGTCACTCTTGAAACAGGAATGATTTGTATCGTCCATGCACTGGAGAAATGGCTTTGCAGCCCACTGGATACCCTGTCCCACTGACTTCACCAGGAGTTACATGGCTGTAAGTGGTGAAAAAGGCATAGGCGCCTGTAAAGATGTATCCAAAATGCTGTGTTCCTCTTCTCTTTCTAAGTGCTGCAGGCTCTCCTCCTCCTCTTCTTCCCAGCCAAGGAAATACTGTTACAGTGCATAACTGAAACCAGGTATTTCTGACATTTTTAGGCTGCTGGCATGTACCCCGGGAGGAATTACTACATGTCCTTCTCCCAGCTGAAAACCAAGTAAAAGCAAACATTAACCATAATACTGATTAATAACTAGCTGTGATTTCTGTTAACAAAGCTTTTTTTACACACACAGTGGAGAAACAGCAGACTGTGTGTTGTTAGCAATATATTGTCTTCTCACTATTGTTAGAGTGGCCTTTGATCACCTTATTTTATTTGTTCCGTCTGTTTCATACTGACTTTGCTATAATGCTGGTTTGAGAATACTGTGATCGTTTGTTTGTATTGATATCAGAAATAAATATAAAATGTTTTTGAAGGCACCATAAGGATGGAGAGTTTGATGGGATTATGGTAAAAGCAAGCAAGCTGTGAACAGAGACACAGACTGCTGCAAGAATCCCTGGACGAAAGGAGTTAGAGGTTATTTAGGGGGAAAGGAGAAAAAAGATGTTCTTGTGACTAGGGCACTGGACTGATATTAAAGAGGTCTGGTCTTTGTTCCTGGATACATTATTGGATTCCTTTGTGACCTGTGACAAGTCACTTAGTCTCTCATTGCCTCAGTTCTTCAGCACTAAAATGGAAGTAAATAAAATTTCTTTACCTCACCAATCTATTTCAGAGACAAATCCATTCAAAAGTTATGAAATGCTCAGCTGTTAAAGTGATGAGCACAGGGGAAAATGAGTAAATCAATGAATTCTAACTCTGCTTGTGATGAGTTTAGTGAGACATTTCTCCAGCTAGTGAACCTGCTATGAAGCCAAACACTGTCTTTTTCCTAGTCAGAGAAATATCAGTGACCGGTTTTTTGTGAAGTCATAACAAAGTCTGAGATATTTTTAATGATAATGTATCAGTAAAAAAAAAAAAAAAAAAGAAACCCTGTTTTTTCTTATTACATCAAGGAAGAAAGGACCCAGGAGAGGGAATGATAGATGTCCTAACTGTATAAAATAAAAGCTTGGATTGAGAAAAATGTACAACTTTTCTATCACTGGGAATCTTTTAAAGATTAAAACATCCATGAGCTTGACTTCTCACTGCCAGGTACCTTGCACCATCAATTACACCCACTAATGGTGTGAATAAAGTACTTCACATATAGCTGGTTGCATTTTATATTCCCCATGCACCATAAATGACCACACAAGGCTATAGGCATGGAGAATCCATTTCCCATAGATTTCCAGCATGAGGATGTTGCCTTATTCTTCAGTACCGTGTTTGTCACCAAAGGTAGAGAGATATGAGGTAAATTCTATCTGCATCACACCCAGAAAACTTCCTAATCCGAGATAACTACTACCTGATGTCATATGTGTTTGGAACTGATAAGGAAATCTTTTAAATTTCCTATTATCTTTGATTAGATATGGGTTTCGGTTTTGATTTAGTGTTAGGCACCTACTGTGAGGAACAAAGGAGGTGTCACAGATAAAAGAGAGGTAATTGTTTTTAAACGTGAGATCCCTAAGAGAATAAAAAGCAGGTTGTTGAATTTCTTCTCATTTTATTGATTATCCTTTCACTATGATTAGCCAGCTGCGGAAACATATGCTTTCGAAGGAGATAATCTTATCTGTGAGATGACTAACATGCATCTAAATTTTCCATTGTTACATACCACTGACATGTCTTTAAACTAGATCCTTCTCCTGAATGTGTCCAACACCAATGACACTGACTGGTTTTCCTTTAGGATGAGGACAAGCAATTTTCTGTGAATCACTGTGTTCTTCCTTCATGGCTCACGTGTTTGAAAATTATTTGCAGGCAGATGCTGACAATTTCCTGAAGAAACTTCATGGTTCATTACCTCCCTTTATGATAGCAGCAAAATAAATTGCTGTAAAGTCAGTTAATGTGATAGAAAATGTTCACATTTCCAATAATAATAATAATAAAATCTCAATCCTGCTTTCTAAACTCTCCCAAAATACTTTTCAAATCACCTCCCCTTCTGCTTTTGCACAGAGATACTGAGTATTACTTTGTGCTAAGTAGAACAAAGGTTGTCTCGGCGATGCAAATACTGCTGGTTTATGATGCTGCTTAAACAGATTCTTCGGGAAAAACAGTGTGCATAATTTAGTGTGGCTGTTGGATGAGCAGAGGAGGAACAAGGAATGGGGCTTGTTGCTTCTGCTGTGTGCTGCTTGCTAAGTCCCTAAGATGAACTGGAATTACAGCATGCAATAGAATATTGGTTAAATACATGCTCATGTTTTCCCTAGAGAGGGATGGATGTATTATAATAAGCATATAACTACTGTGTGTATTCTGGTGATCATAAAATGAGTGCTGGAGGTACAGTAAGTAAGAAAGAACAGGCAATCAGGTTTTGCCAAGTTCCAGTGTCTTTGCTATACTTGATATTAGCACTGTTTGGAGGTAGCTGTGCTGGTTTCTCTTTTCCTGAATGGTCTAATGGATGGGCTTTCAAAGAGGCTTTAATGGAGCTGACTCTCATGTTAAGAGGGAAATAATATTGGGGTACTTTGGAGTTTGCTTCTGCCAGTCAGGAGAGGGATTTTCTCCAAGTTAAGCCTGGATTCTGCACTGTGTTGGCCCAGCCTTTGTGTATTATCATGGCTCAGGACTCTCATCAGGGAAAAATGCAAGGAGGTGGATAAAAATATTTCCTGCAGGTGGAGGTGGGTGGGTGGGGAACAGTAACTAAAGTGGATTCTCTTGATCAGCAAAGAAGATGCTGCCCGAACAAAAGGACAGAAGTGGTGGAGCCAAATGTGACCTGACCCAATAAAGGCAAACTAATTTGAAAAATCAGTGCTGAAGAGCTTGCATGGCAGTCAAACAGACGATAACCCTCTGTTTTAAATGCTAAAGCAACAGAATCTGTGGCTGCACCCAGGGTGGGCAGGTACTTATGACCTCTGCAACGTTTTTGTGTGTGGACAAAGCATGCAGGCAACAAATCATAAACTCATAGTGAGCAAATCATTCTAAAGAGGAGATTTGCATGCCAAAAGCATTCCCTAAGACAGAAGATAAATCTTCTAAAGCCTGTATTTAGCACATGTAGCACATGTTTAACTCTGTGTGATGTGATTTTACTTACACTTGAGGCTAATAGCACAGCTCTGACTCCAGGGGTAGACAGAGATGAGCAGTGTTTCAAAGTGTGGATTGCTGGACTGGCTGACCATTTCAGATGTAAGAAAGAAATACAGTTTCTGGGGATTGGATGAAGCCACGGCTTGTGTCCTGTTTCCTATGTTTTCCACTAAGCCTGATCAGTACATAAAGGAATAGAATTGAAATGCAGACCTGTAAGTTCATCACGGAGATGAAAGAAGACACTCAGCATGAAGGCACAAAGGCACAAGAAAGAAAGACAGGGAAGTAAAAGAGGAAGCAAAAGGCAAAACTTCAGTAGAAAAATCCAAAGCATCAGAACGGCTGATTTCAGCTTCAGAGAGTCGCCCTGAGCATACATTAAACTGGGTTCAGCTGCTGTATGTACCATCAAATATTTCATATTAATAATTAACTAGTCACCGGCTGTCAGAGCAAGATTCAAATGGATGGAAGGGGAGTTTGGGTCACCTTCCCTAGGACTGAGGGTTTTAATGAAGGGATAGCTTTACTGCACTGTTGAGGAATGATGAAATACAGGCAGAAGGATTAAGGGATATACATCTTGAAGGATCCTTCCATCCTCACTTCCCCATAGGACAGTATTTAGTTTTCTCTTTTTATTCTTCTCCTTGATACACTGCCAGTGTGTACACATAAAGGGCTTGGTTTTGCCTGCCAAAGTGTGATGTACCCCAATGTACATGTCTGGAAAATCAGCTTACATATATGCAAAGTCAACAGCAAAGGCACTGTGTATCAGGAGCATGACTGCATGCAATGACTGTTATAAATCAGAGTGCTTGCTGTGTCTTTGCTGGACACATCCTCATTTATCAAGGTGATTTTTAAACCTGTGCCTAATTCCCATGTGTGAGAAATGGGAATTCACTGGAATCTCTTGCAATGCCTTGTTTTGGCTTTAGATTTTCTTCCCAACACCCCTGTTCACCTTCAAACCTACTTGAGCATGAACATAAATGATAGACTACGAGGCACTGGGTTTATTGCCTTCCCATCGATCACTGACGGGCGGTTACAACTCATGCCATCGTATGAACAGCTCGAAATGGCACAATCAAACCCCAGTCTTTCATTGTTCCTCTCATGAAGAGGAGAATGAGTCCAAAGAGACACCAAAAAGCCCTTTGCAGCCTTGGCTGCAGGACCCAAAGTGACCACTGCTTCAGAGAATTGCTCCAGGGGAAATAGCAAGCAGAACTTAAGAGAAATCTGAAGAAACAAAATTCTTCATAATCAACTGGAAATGTTTATGAAGTCAGTTTGCCGTTTGAATCTCTGACTTGGGGTGAAAAATGAGCATAAAAGCTATGCAGAATTGCCTTTTTTCTAGTCTTACAGAAGGACAGACAGACACAATGACAAACTCTGAAAGCCCAGAAGAAAAAGTGGCACATTTCAAAGAGCTAATTACAATTTCTTTCCCTTAGAGATTAATCCACTGACTGTAATTAAGCTTCCTCTATTTTTGAGATCTTGGCAAGATCTAAGAAAGGCACGAGAAAACGAGAGAGTGCCCTTGCTAGCCAAGCAGATTTTTTTACTAAGCTCTATCAGCCCTAATTAATAGACCTTTGTGTAAAACCAACGAGAAATCAGATTTCCAATAGAGCTGAATCAAATGGCCTTGGCTACCTCTGCACACACAATTTGTTAGGAGCTTGGCCACAGCCAGGATTTACACATTCAGAGGATGAAAAGGAGGCATAGGGGGGAGGCAGGATGAACGAGCTCCCTTTGCCCTTACTCCTTCTTCTCCTTTGCTGCTGCTTTGTTCTGTTTGTAATCTTACCAGATGGCTAAGGCAGCCTAGAGAAGAGATTGCCTGAAACAGGCAGGTGATGAGGCCAGCAGCAGGGACTCTGTCAGCGATTGAAGAAACTGATACAGCTCTCTAACCCTTGCTGTTAACAAAAACCTTTGTTATTCTTTTGCTCACTGCTATGTTGCATTTTGTGCCTTTGTGACAGACAAGAAGGATGCCAGAAGCCAGATCCTCAGCTGGCACAGGCGAGGTAGCATCACTAACATCCCTAGTGCATGGCTGATCTGTGCTAGCTGCAGCTTTAGCCCTTAATTGCTGCACAGCCCAGCTCTACTCTTCTCCTTATGGCCTCTCCTATAAGTATGCAGGCATGCTCCTCTCGGAGCAGGGAGGGCCTAGCCCTTTCCAACAGCTGTACCTGGCAGACAACATGTTTTTCTTTCCACCCACACCAGGGTAATGCTATGGGCAAACAGCGGTGCAACAGAAACTGAACTAGGTCACAGAGAGCACTCAGAGATCCCCAGAAATCTCTAGAGACAATATTGACTATGCCAATACCACCCTCAAGAGCAGACTTGACTGTTTTCCATACTGGGAGTCTGTAAGCACAGTGTCTGCCTGGGCTCAAGGTGTGCTCTCTACAGCAGCTGCAGGGATTGTGCTTGCCTGAGCCTGCTCTGTGGGTTAGGATACTCCCAAGTGCATCCAAACAGTCCAAGAGTAAAGTGTTTGTGAGGCAGCTGTATGGACTGAAAGTGGGTGGGATGTGGGGCAAAATATGTTCACAGCCACTCTGGGGCTGGTTTTCAAAGCCACCGGGCCTCTTCATGTTCAGTGATCCTTTGTAATACAGATCAAAACCATAGCACTGCCAGTAAAGGTTGAAGCAACTCATTCTCCATTTCCATTGTAGCTCCCAGCAATTCAGTGTGAAGAATTAGCCCTTCAAGGAAAAAAAAAGAAAAAGAAAAGAAAAAAAAAAAAAAAAAAAAAAAAAAAAAAAAAAAAAAAAAAGAAGAAAGAACAACACCCAACTTGTCAGGTATTTAATTCCATGCCATATATTTTCTGACTTTACTGTCATAAAAGTTAACAGTGAAAATCCAGTTGACTTGAAAGGGAGCAGAATTAGGTCCTATTACTGGACTGATTAAGCTGTAAAAGCAGAACAGGGCCCACAATGCTTTCCAGTTATTGTGCAGTCAAAGACCCAGCTTTGTCAGTTCTTTGGTTTGTGGATCCTAACGACATAAAGTACATTTATGTGCTAAACAACAATAGAAAGCTTGTCTTTGTAGTTAAAAAACCAAACTGAAAGCTCCAGAACAAAAGCTGAAATACCATAAAAATAAGGTAGGCATATTTTTAATAGCTAAGCTTATATACAGTATAAATGTCTTTTGTCTGTATTTTTTATTCTTTCTGAAGAATTAAGCATTGAATTTTAAAAAAGAAGGAAAAAATACTGTTTCTTTTCTTAATCCTCATTATAATTATCTTTTAATCCCTTTCAAAACATTTTTTTCATAGGACCTTAATAGTATCAGTTTCTCACTCTATATCATTGCCAAACACTGTTAAGACTTCTTGTATATCTTTTAGAAATAGTAGAACTTGTACTCAAAATGTAGAAGTGTCTATTTGAACAACTCTTGAAAAAAGATAATGTTTGAACACAGACATCTCATAGAAGAGGTTTTTCTCTGGTAGTTTGAGAGCTTTCTTCTACGAATGCAATGATCAGGATGGGAATATACCTCTACACATCGTATTTGTTTCTTACCTGTGGTCATCTTGAAGTGGGAGCTACAAGATCTACAGAGAGAAGTGAAAGTAAAAGCTGATCATCTCACAAAAGATCAGAAATACAAATGCTCTTCTGAAGTTTCTTTGATCTGGCCAGTATTATGGCAAATCTTTCAAGCTTTGGCAATGGAGAGAGGTTGCCCAGGGAACACAAGAAACAAAGAAAGAGGCTGGCAAGTTGTCATGATCAGAAGCAGGAGAACCGGAATGTTATCGTCACATCTGGAGGTATCGAGTCACCAGCAGGTGCTGAATCAGACATCTGAGCAGAGAACTTGCAAGAACCAACTGGAAGAGGGGACACACAGCGGAGAGTGGGAAACTGAGAAATCTGGCTTGTCTAAACCTGGAAAAAACTCAGAAAAGCCCATAAAGGCCTCCCAGCTGGTCCTAGTCAAGACAGAAGATGCAGAGAGTCATCAATCCAAAGGGACTGGCAGTGCACATAGCTCTTGGAGGAACAGGTGTATCCCACAGCAGTTTTCTGCTTTCCAGAAGTGAAGAACAACATCACAATAATAAAAGACACTGATGTCAGGCATCCCAGGTTGATATATGTGGTGGGGATCTGCACCAGTGACAGTAGCTTCACCCAAGGCGCTGTCCATTAAGAACATTGGTACTTTTTAGACCATTACTGATCCTAACCAGCCTTTCTGAAAGGTTATAGGCTACACTTTCAAGCAATGAATTAAAGACATGTGCGTGCTAGTGAACATTTATTAAGGTGCATCTTATCTTTCATGTTCTTAATCTTTCTTTACAATGTGCAGTAAAACTGCATTATCACACACCCCTTTCTCTTGGGACACACTGACTAGACTCCTTTGGCCAGTAGCAACATTTCCTGAGTTTCCAGAAATGACGAATGATTTCTTAATGCAGAAGTGCTGTGGCTTCACTGCAGTCACAAAAGAAGATTAAATTAGTATTGACCTTGGTGCTGCAGTAGCTATGCGGGTATCAGGAGAACATATGACAACTCTGCATACTGGTTCTCATTCTGCTTGAAGAAGATGAGATCATTGCTGACCTAAAAATTGGCAGCTGTGCCTGCACCAGTGAAATCAGCCTGGTTTCATTGACCTTGTAAAGAAACTACCAACATCTATCACACATATTTGAAACTTCAAAAGGGAGAATTTTCCAGAAACTCATGCTTCTTGGTGACATGATGGATTTGTAATATGGGAACCATTACCTCAAACTCAGGATTGTTTTTTGCTGTACTACTGGCATCCCTCAGCCTTGGTTCTGCAGTCACATGGGGAAGATGTGCTGCTGGGAAGATTTCCAGCTGAAAGGGTGGATGGGCTGTGAAGCTAAAAACCGTAAATATTGCCCAGTGGTGGGGAGATCTGAAGGAGTCACTCGCATAGCTTGGGACTAAATGGCTAAAGGCAATAAGAAGGTGTCTTTGTCATATTAAGGAAAAAAATTGTGGGTCAGCTAAGGCTCCACTGCTGCTTGCAGGTGTGTGAATTTGATCTCAAAAAGACAGACATTTTCAAAGTGATTTTTGTGTTGCAGGTGGGGTGGAGCAGGAGGATATATCCAGCTCAGATGAAGTTTGAACTGGGAGTAGAAACCTCTGAAGTACAGAAAAATGTGCATGAAGCAGCATCTGCTTAAGATCAAAATTTTAGATCAGCCTATTCAGATTACATATAGCCAAGAGGATGAAAGGCGTGGGTCAAGGGGCTCAGAGCTTGAAAAATCTGAATATGTAGGTAGGGGGCAAACAGTGTAATTCAGGGAAGTATGAGACTCTGGTCAAAATATTAGAAGACTGAATTCAGGACCCTACAAACAATAAACCAAGCTCTAGTTACATCTGAAATCATACCAAATGTAAGTCAGTATGGTTTCAGGTGTGGCATATCTCATCACGCAAACCTCTTGCCCTTTTTTGATAGGATTACTGGACCACAGTGCTGCATCGATATCTATGTTTATACTTCTCAAAGCCATTTGACTTCATACCGCATTATCTCGTGTTTGAAAAACTTGCACAGAATGAAGACCCCTTTCCTGGAAAGTGGTACTGAACAGAAGGACATGGGGGTCATTGCAAATAATTACCAAACCACAAGCACATAATGCAGTGGTGGGAAAAATTGGCCAATGCAACTCATAGATGTCTAACAAAGGAATATGAAGCAAAAGAAGGAAAGTGATTTTGAATTAATGACAGCTATTACTATACTTTGACCACTTCTCATTTTCATGCTTCAAGGAAGATGTGAAATACTGCAGGAAATTCAAAGGACAGCTACAGAGATGACCCAAGGGCTGAAAGGCAAGCCCCAAAGACAAGGTTTATGCAGGCGGAGAGGTGACTTGATCTGTGTTTATAGATATTTACACAGAGGAATTAGACCTAGGGCGATATTTTAATGCCATATATAAAAACATAACAAGATCCAATATGTGTAAGCTGAAGTTAAATGAATTCAACTTTGAAATAGAAGCACCTTCCTAGCAGTGGTGGTAAATAGATATTGAAACAGCTTACCACAGTGGTGATGGCTTTGACACTGCTTCATGTCATTAGAATGAGATCAGTTGCTTTTCTGAACGATGCATCTTTAGCCCACTATTGTCAGAATGTCTATGGTGATGCAATTGTTTCTGACTTCAGGAGGGAGAAGGCTGAGCCCCACACCTGAGATCAACCAAAGCTGTGATGGAGGCAGGGTTAGAAGAGATGCAGCTCTTGAGGGGTGTAAAGGGTTGAGAGCCAGGTTGGTAACTCAGGGCTCTGCATTAGGGGCGAAGCTGTTGGGAACCTTGGAACATTACCCCCTGTCTGGTTCCTGTCTGCAGTGGTAGCCACAAACATTGCAGGAAATTGGTATTTCTCCTGCACTGGGCCTGTACCTGGGAGTCCCAAAGCTTAATTTAAGTTTTTAGACGTTGTTTTCCTCACATTACTGAGGCTACATAAGGTTTATATTCAGGACAAAATTCTCTGCTGTCTCTGGCTCTTTGTGGTCCCATAGCTCCCTTCACTGCTACCATCTGTGTCTGGCTGGCCTGACCATGCTGTGACCTGGCCAGGGCAGAAAGCCATGGGAAAACTAACCCCAGAAGAAAAGGTGTGTTTCTCCCTGCTTGTTCCCCTGTGTTGCTTGAAGAATCCTGATCTCTCATGAATGCCAGCAGCCTGGAGGAAAGAGGACATGAGTAACGTGTGGGGATGATAATGAGGTGAAGGACTGGTCATTTTGGTGATGGTTTGCCTTAGATATGATGTCGGGTTATGCTCAAAAGCCACATGGGTTCACACGTGCCACCTCCTAACCTCAGAAGAAGACCTTGCAATCACAGGAAACATTTAAAGGCCCACAGTTCAAGGAATCACAGAATGAATAAGTTTGGAAGGGACCACGGTGGGACATCTGGTGTAACCTTGCTGCTCACTCAGGGTCATCCTAGAGCACAGGGCATAGGACTGCATCCAGATGGTTCTTAAATGTTTCCAGTGAGGGACACTCGACAATTTCTTTTGCCGAACAATTTCACTGTTCCAGTGTGTGGCCTTCTTGTTCCAGTGTGAAGTTCTTCCTCATGTTCAGATGGAACTTCCTGTCCATCAGTTTCTGCCTGTTGCCTCTTCTCCTATTGCTTGGCATCGCCAAGGAAGGCATGGCTCCAACCTCTGACATCTTCCTTCAGATACCTACAGACACTGGTGAGGTCTGCTTTTAGTTGTCTCATCTCATGTACTGAGATGATGCTGAGCAGGCATCCCTCAGCCTTTCCTTGTATGAAAGATGCTTCAGTCTCTCAATCATCTTTGTGACCTCTGCTGGACCTTCTTCAGGAGCTCCAGGTCTCTCTTGTACTGAGGAGCCCAGAATAGGGCACAGCTCTCCAGGTGTGGCCTCACCAGGTCTGAGTAGAGGCGCAGGAGCACCTCCCTCAACTGGCTGGCAATGCTTTTCCTGATGCACCCAAAACTGAGAAGAACTGGAGTAGGTGATATCATTCTGTTCTTTCCAGTTCAATGTGGTGTCCTTCTACAGTAATAATGGAAAAATGTCAGCTGAGAGGAGGACAATGAGAGCAGAGACAACAACATATTATGTTGGTGTCACATCAAACATGGAAATATTTAGCCCCAGCTCTAGGAAAAGGTACAAAAAGGGGTTTTTCCTGGGCTCCCTTGACTGGCACATTGTGGATAGTGCTGGTGCAGCCAGCTAGGTTTTTCAGGGATGTTCCAACAGCTCTGTTTTCTTCTAGTAATTTTGTGTTCATATAGATCAGGTCAGAAGAGAATCTGATGGTTCTAGCGGACATACAGGCTATCTACAGATATAGCCACAGTTGCTCTGTTTGTCAGCAGTGCATATATGTACATAAATGCACAAAGACATCTTACTCTGAGATTTTTCTACCAGGATCATAAATGTATTATTAGAGTACTTTTATTATAGTCTGCTTTTCTTGTCATGAAAATATCAGAGTATAATTTAATCCTCCCCTCTTACTGCCTCTCTTTTCTTTTTCTCCACTGAAGAGAAGAAGCTTTCAGTAAATAGTGGCTAGAAGATGCCCCAAGGAAAGCGTGGGCCCCCATAAATAGGAAATAAAACACAAAGCTGCAATCATGAAAGAAAGGGCTAGAAAAGATTTTATCAACATTCTTCAAAAGGTGTCTTGTGAACGCTCACCACAATGTAATCCTCGAGCATTTAAGTTCTCCTGAAACGTTGCATCTTCTAAACGCAAAAAGAAATATTTTTCTCCTGTAATGTTTCTAAACCCATGTGATTTTTTAGCAGTATATTTTCTTATAAAGCTAGTACATGAGAAAGGGAAAACAGGTCAAAACCCTTGCAAAAGCTTGTACCAACACCAGCTGATATGGTTTGCACCAACACCATCCCATGCAGCTGTTATTCACATTTCCTTCCTAAAGTCAGTGAGATCAGCCCTCAGGCACTGACTGCTCTGATCTGAGGGGCTGGCTGGGACACTGCTGTTTTACAATTTGCTCGTGAAGCTGCATAGAAAACTGTAGGATACCTCCAGCTATGACCAAAGTTGCTGAGTAAAGGCCCTCTGTCTTAAAAATTACCTTCTAAGCCCGAGGTTGCCACTCTACCAAGGACAGCACAGGCTGGATTTGAAGTGGGGGAGGCCAGTAGGCCACAGTACCTTTCTCAGCCCTGAGGCAGCCAGGAATCTGCAGCAGGAATTGCCCTGGAAACTGAACTCTGAGCTCCCCTGCACCCCTCTGGACTCCCAGCCCTACAACACTGGCCACTGCAGGAAAAAAAATCCCTGAACAAAAGGCACACGTTAAAATATCCTAGTGAAGAAAGACATTCTGCAGCACAGGAAGCAAGCATGTACTGGTCAAAGAATCAGATTACTCAAGGTGGTGACTCACCCAATAACTATTCAGTATTTGTGGTTGAAAGGGAAACCTTTGCCAGAAAATGACTAAAATCCATTGGCACAGGCTCTAAAGGAATCATGACTGGGCCTAAATGACTGTGTACGCAAGTGAGTTATTTTTCCACCCCTTTCCACTGAAGCAAGGCAGAGGATAAAAAAAAAGGAAAAACACCATCCCTGTTTACGTAGGTTATTACTGTGCTGGAGTTGCCTCCGGGGGCCTTTCCAGCAGCCGCTGTCACTGGGGCCAGGTTCAGGCTTACATTTCCGTGTTCAGGCTGGGCTGTGATTTTTGTGTTCATTTTAAAGGCTTGAGTTGGCAGTGTACAGCTAGCTCCAGGGCATTAATTCTTGCTTCACTGAATGGTATATAGGAGGAGAAAGAACAAATTCCAGGATCTTGCAGTTTTGCCACAGAAATGAAAAACAGAATGACTGGCTTTCGCAGGCTGCACCAAGATAATCTGGGATTAATCTCAGCTCGATCTCTGCAAACTGCTGAGTGTGGCTGTGGCTTGTTGCTCAGCATCTGGCAGGATCAAACCCAAGCCATCTCAAGTAACTTGGAGAAAGTGCCGCGAATATATGCAAAAAAGCAAAAACATGGTGTGATCAAGAGATAAATGAGATGCCTATTTTTTTCCCCACTGATCTCCAAAGTTGTTTTCATGTTACCCTTTCCTTTGTTTAACTCTGAGATCCCTAATGCCCTGGTTTTTTTCCTCCCTACAGCCTAGCAAACCTTATTTACTGTCTTTGTCAAAGGTCAGTGAAATATTCCGGTGGCAAGGGCTGTCAGCAAACATGCTTAGAAAAACTTGAGTGTGTTTGGTTGCTTTTGTCAGATTTTTGTAACTGTAAGGGAACTATGCAGTAAGGCAATAGCCTGGCATGCACAGATGTTTGTTTGCCTCCAGTAAAGGTTAAAGAACAGCCCTGGTATCATTTAGAGAAGCCTTCCCACACCTGCTTTTCATTTCCTTTTGCTATTTCTGGTAATGAAAATTGGAAGTGTTGCCATAGATTTGGGATCTAGAAGGCCTGCTACACGTTTTCTTGTTCCTTAAAGGCAAGCCTGGAATTAAATCAATGTTTAAGACTCAAAAAGATGAAACTGGGGAATTTCTGGAAGGAAAAGAAAAGGAATAAAAGCTTGGTCTCCGCAATTATTTTTTACTATAGCTGGGAAACTCAAGTTGCCTTTCGTTCTTTTCAAACGTTCACTGGTTTTGCACCAGAGAATCTGCTATGTGCTGGAGCTGCCCCTTTCTAGGGTTTAACACGGAAACAACAGAACTGCAGTCTGTTTTACGACAAATGATTGAGCTTCCTGTAGCAACAAATTCCTTTCCAGCACTTTCTTCTCTTGCTCGCCAGTCTGCCTTTTGTTCTCTCTCTTTCAAAGTCTGGCTGTGCCTCTTGAAGGAAAGGAGGTGGCCCAGCCAGATGCACTTTTTTGCTGCTTCCACACTTCTCCCACCTTGACTGATACTGAGACATCCCTGCAGATTCTGGCAGCAATTTGGCTCAAAATCCTCAGGGAGAGATCCTTGATCATGTCTTCCCCTCTGCTATCGTCACTTGGCTTGGCAGAATCTTTGGGTGTGTTCTGTTTTCCTGGGTGGGATTTCTCAACCCCCTAAGGCAGAGCAGTACCAAATTCCCACCAGCCCTGACGAAAGAAACTGCTGCTTTAATGTCTCTGTAAACAGCGCAAACCCTCAGAGCAACACTGCCTGTAAGTTCCTATCTCACCTGAGTGTTTAGAGTATTTCCCCAGCACACACAAAGCCCAAGCTTAACTCTTGTGCTGCCTTGCTTGGAGAAACTACTTTGAAAGCTTGCATTCCCTGGGGTCCTAACTCCCCCAGCAGGGTATGAGCCATTACAGCGGGAATGTCCTCAAAAGAGGAAGACTCATTCAAAGTGTCCATAGCTCGAAGCGAGGGCAGCCTGCGTACATGGTGAGGGTCCTGCACTCACAACCTGCTCATATCAAATACATGGGGCTGTCAGCACAGCTGCTTTCCCTGCCGGTGCTGTGTCTGTGAGCTGATGGGCAGACAAAGCTGGGACAGAGCAGGAAAGCTCTTTGCATCCTATACAAAATGACTCGGCAAGTTTTGGCAGCCAGCTCCAAGTGAGAATTCCAAAAGGAGGACAGAATATAGCTGTCTTTGAGGGGCTTTGCCCAGTCAGCTCTGGATGCTAATGGCCACCTACTTTCACTCCCTGCTCACCCTGCCAGTGTTTCAAGAGCTCAATATTTGACTTTTCATGCCCTGCACTCAGCCTGTGGGGAGTGTGGGTTCCTGCCCTGCAGCTTGGATTCCTATAGAACAGAACCACTAAGTCAGGCAGCACTGAGACTGGAGCAGATTTAGCCTCTGGTGTGCCAGCACTCTCAGACATGTTTGCAGATCTCATCTTATGATTCCAACTTCCTCTTTTCCTGGCAATGCTTTTGATCTTCACAGTTTTTGGTCAAATGAAAGTGATGTGATGTCTGTGTCCTGTTTTGAGTACATGCGAATGTGTAGATCGGAGTGTTTCATTTTAAGATATGGATGAGACAATCTCCAGAGGTTCCTGCCTACCTCAGCGCCTCTGTTATTCGGAGTGTGAGATTTTATATACGAAGTGACATTACTGCTCTTCCCGCTCTCTCCGCTTTTAAATCCCTTTTGGTGCCTCTCTATGCTTTTGCACTCCATTAAGGTTATTAGCAGACACTTAGGAAGAGCATAGTTTGGCTTATCCACTCTGAGAGCATCTCATCTAAATGAGAACTTTATAGGCAGGTTTCAAACCCCGCAGGTCAGTATAGTGTTTTCCAGACACTGCACGCTCTCTTTTAGCATTCATAAAGCAGACTCCATCACTATCTCACAGCTCGGGAAGGGATTCTCTCTGCTAGCTAATATCCTTATTTTACATGTAGGACAGAATCCCAATTGCTATATACAAAGAGTGAAACTGAAGAGGGCAGGCCTTGAAAAAATGAACAGGATCAGGTCCCCAGTTAAGTGCAGCACTGTGCTTAGCACCGGGGAAAGTAGGAATGATGCAGAAAAGTGATCTCCACTGAGGCATTCCTTTACTACGGGTTTTGTAGCTCATCTTTATTCTCTGTCAGGGTTTCCTCCACCTTCTCTAAAGCACAGTGGATTGTGTGTGCTCCTTTGAAAGAAACATGCAATTGTTAATAAGTATTTCTGATGCATAAAGGAATGTAACAGCAGAAGCTTTTGACTTCAGTATCAAATTGTCCCATTTTACTGGTGTTTGTTTTTTGTTTTGGGTTTTTTTGGGTTTTTTTGATAATATGTGCTGAAAGTGCTCTAACATCCCCCATCACTGTGAGGATTCAGATGCCTTTGGCACTTTTTGCTGCTTAACCATCTACTGTCACCAAAGTCATGGTGAGAATCGTGTGCTCTGCAGTGCTGACTGAGCAGGTGACATTTGGCATTGCCAAGCCACAGAAATACCCAAAGCAGCCTCCATGCAAAGCCTGGGGCCCCAGACAGCCTATCTGTTGCAGGCTGGGCAGAAAGCTGAGGGAAGCACCAGGAACCCCAGGTGCTGTGAAGGGCTCTGGTGGTGGGTAGTGCCACTGTCCACCTTGTCTGTGCTTCCCAGATGAAACATTTCCCTCATGAGGTGCCCCATGTGATTAGTCTTGCTTTGGTTCAAACGTCCTCAAGTATTACTGGAATATGACATCATCTTCTGTGTTCAGGCTTTCAAACAAATGACACTCACAGGAAATAATTGCTGTGAATATAAGTGATGATTTTTTTAGGAGGAAAGATTACTGGAAATGGCAAGTTAACTTGGTCAAGAACACCCATTTGTGCCAATCAAGAGGCAAAAGTTTGAAAAAGCCGTGTTTAAAAGAGAGCTGACCTTCTGCGGCAGTGTTGCTGCTCCTTTGCTTCAGGCGCTTGTTGATTTTCATTTGCTGTGGTGCTCTTAACTCATAATTTTCCAGAAGAAAATAACTGCCATTGACCTCATGATACTAGTCTAGACAGAATAACAACAACAACAACAACAATAATAATAATAATAATAGTAGTAGTAGTAGTAGTGGTAACATGATACCCAGCACACCATAATAATAGATTACAAAGACATTCCATCAAAAAAGACCCTAAATGAGAACATTTACTTGCTTTTATTTTTTTTTTCTTCTTGATTAAATACCACACACAACTTTGAAGAGTGCATCTGAGGATGAGATGTGGAAGTTTCACTTGGACACCTGCATTGGCTCATAGATAAGGAGGACAGGAATCTGGTCTGTGCTGCTCTGGCAGAGTGCAGAGGACACCAGCACCTCCTGACTCTGGGCAGGAAATTATTTTTTCCAATCCCAAGTACGTGGTGAGGACATGGACCACACCTAGGTAGGACTCTATTTCATTGATCCCCTCTGATGCCAGTGGTCTCTCCTGATGCAGGAGTGCTTATTAGGACAGCTTATTTAAACACCCATACTCTAAGACTAAAGGCCCTCAATCACTTTCTGCATGAGGCTGACTCAGTATGCAACTGGCTTTGGATGGAACCATGGCACCAGTGTAATTAAGTGCAGAAAAACAAGGTAATAAACTGGTTCAGGAAGGGAACACTTTTCCCACACTTGAAATTACCACAAGAACTTCAGGAAAAAGAGTATCACCTTGTCCTTGGAAATCTGCCTCAAACTGAGCCCTTAACTCCCCCACTTAAAGTGTATCTGATGGCCCTTACTTTCTTTTTAGCTCTTAACAAAAGATGCCTGTTGCACTGGGGCCTCTACCTAGGTGATTGAGATCTTATCCCAAACCCATGAAAACAGAAAGAAAAGAAACCAACAGTGCAATTCCAATAGGTGAAGAACATAAACGAATCTCCGTGAAGCTTTTAGTTGGAGACTAAACTGGAGAGTCCCAGAACACATGATGGAATGGGCAAATGCATGATAAAAACTTAACACATTCCCTGAAGCTAAAGAAACAGGCTTACAAACTTTAAACTTCAATCCCCCAGTACTTCCAGTGCTCCTATTTAGGATCAGACCATTATTTTGCATTCTGGTTAAAAACCCATGTCTGGGTAACTGTAAGAAAGCCAAGCAGCAGAGACAGCTCTTATGTTACTATACAAAGCAGTTATTGCCATTAGGAGATAAAGGAACACAACAGTTGCCCTTAATTTAGGAACAAAGAACAGAGGGATGACTAGCAGCTGAGGGAGTCCACATGCATGTGCACTAACACAGAATCTGTAGCATGGGGGCAGGAGGATGCATTTTCAAGATGACATGGAAAGAACCCACTTTGAAGTTTCCAGACTGAGTAAAATCAATATCTAAATGTTTCAGTGAAATGTGTTTGATGTTGTCTACATGTAGAAACCCAATAGAGGCCACTTATTATTGAATAGTACTAGACTGAGCAAAGTAGGTCATATTACAGCTTTGTTTGAGAGGCAGCATTGTACCTGCCAGAACAGCATCCTTAATGCATTGTATCTGGCACTGGAGAATAGGTAGGATATGCACCCAAACCACCTGCAAGAATGAGCACAAAGATGAACAGATCTCATCTGTGATTGTTTTCTGAAATAATCATTGGTCAAATTGCCAGAGTCTGTCAAGTGGCTACTTGAACCCATCTCACATACCAAGCATTTGCAATCTATTTATAGAGGGCCTGTGACTGCGGTGGTGCTGAAGGTCTGTCAGCATTTCCATTACAGGCTTTTATAACTTGGCAGTACCATATCCACTCCAGGCTACAGCCTGATGTGAAGGATGGGCTCTTGTTTTAAAACAAACAATACTCCTCCTTACCTTTGGGGTTATTTCCCTAAATGCATTAAAAATTGTAGAATTGTAGGTGTCTGTTAGACTTTTTTGTTCCTGTTCCTTAGAAAANATGTCTGGAGAATTGGAAATGGCAAGTGGCTGCCCCTGTGCATTATTAACATGGTCGCTGGCTGATGGCTGAAAGTGACACGGTGATTTTGTGTTCCTGTGGAATGTGTGTGACACTCCTCCAGCTGTGCAGAGGACTGTGACGTGTTCCTCACGAGCTATAGAAAGCTGCTTCACTGTTCTTCCTGACACCCTCTAACATCATCACATATTTTGGGGCACAGTTTTTCAAGCACACGTGAATCTGCCCACATGTGATTCTGGGCATGGCCCCTGCCCGCATGGACACATCTGTTTCTGAGTTCAAGGAAAAGGCTTACATTGCTTCTGTCATTCCTCAAGACCCCTTGGATCTCACCTCAGGGAGAGGCTGGGACGAAGACAATCCAACCAGTTTGCACTGGGTGACTCCACACATGTGTGCTGCCTGAATTGTGGGTGACCCCAGGTGTGGCAAGAGTGCTGCGCTCACAGCCACACTGCACATGTGTCTGTACATCAGGTGTATCTGGAGACCCCTTCTTTAAACAGGAGGTAGAATGGTGGGGCAGAGTGTGCAGGATGCCCAGGGCACTGCTTGTTTCCTCAGGAGGTGTTTTGCTGGTGTGCCTTTCCTCGCTCACTGCCTTGCTCTTGTTGTCTGGCCCAATAGGGATTACAGTGCCTGGCAGCCCCAGCTCCTCACCTCTCTTATGTGGAGTCTGGACATGTATTGATTTTTCTGCTTTTCTCAGACTGCACTCATCCGTCATTTTATATTACTGGAGATACCATTAACAATAAAATAAAGGATGAAAGGTACAGAACCCATTAGAGTGTGTTTACTTCATGTGTATGAGAGAGTGAGTGAAACAATTAAAAGCATATCAGCTTATAAACATGCTGATACAGTTATTAGCACAGTGAATAACACTCAGAGCCTGATACCAGGGGATTGAGATGAAATCTCCCCTTTCCTTTCTCTTTCCCTTCTTGGGAGGAAGAGAGAGTGATCTGATACTTCATAACCACACTGAATGTATGCAGCCATAGATACTGTACATGAGAAAGATGAAAAGAAGATTAAATAATAAAATAAAGGGACATTACACAACCACCAGTCCACAGTTGGCTTCCACGTGAATGAATTTCAGACCCACTGTGGTGAAACTAGAGTGACAGGAAGGTTAAATGTAAAAGGAATACACAGCAATACTGTCCTGGAACTACTTTCTAGTAAGCAGGGAAAAGTTTTAGCAAAAAAATAACAAGCTTGATTATTCTCATTCATGGAATGATTTAACCAAAATCCTTCTATGAGCTTCATACACTGAAAGGATGATATAAGTGAAAATAAAATGTGGGAAAATATTAGATAATAAGCAGACACTCTATTTTCCTGACCACTCCAGTGTCATTTGCAAAGAAAAACATCTGCTCTGTGTGTATTGTGGCTTTTTTTATTGCCTGCCCTTTTCTCTCAGCAACCTCAGGTGACATGTGTGGCATCTGGAGCCCCAGGTAACAGCGCTCAAACACCAGGAGTGGGTACACCTTGGTGGTGGTGTCAGGTCTCATACCCTGGGGTTTAGACCCTCTTACTCCAAAGGGTTGGTGTATGTTTGGTGTCTCGGTGGGCCAGTGGCCCCACTGCAGATAGCTGGCACTCCCAGATATTGTCACAGATGATTGGGCCAGGTTAAAACCAAGCCATTTTCCAGGCTAACAATGCTTGAGAACTTGTGTGGAACAGAAAGCTATCAAAGAGTTTCAACGCTATTTGGGATGTGAGTTTTTTTAAAATTTTTTTTTATGAGGTCAGTGTTGAAAAAGCATAAATACTTTCTGTATTTTTATGTTCCTCTTCATCTTCTCTTTGTAGTCTGTGACACTGTGTAGAAAAGAGCGCCTACTGTGATCCTGTCCTGGATGATAATGTATGGATGTGGGGTGGGTGAGTCAGGCACGACAGGGGTGCGGAGGTGACACAGTTGGCCCAGCTGACTGCACCACGTGCTGGGTGAACCTGTCCACAGCTGCTGCTGCACCCTCACCTTTGCACACTTTCCCTGCCCTGGGGCACACTCTCCTTGGTCAGAGACTACAGCCCTTGGTCCTGTTTATCTCTGTTTCTATGTTCCTATGGCTCAGAACTCATAAGAGCTGGCAAGACAGCTGAACTCCGTAAAACATGAGATTACAAGTCGTGTGGGCAGACACTGGTGTCCACCAAGTGCTCTCTGGGGCAACCACCTTTAGTCTCTCTAGAAAAGGATACGTATGAATGTGGATCTCAACTCTGCAGAAACAGCAATTAAGGAGCTTGTGCACACCCAAACCTCCATGAGTTCAATTGCATCAGCACAAACCTCTCTGAGCTGGTTTAGGATGTGGTTATACCCATTTACCTTGCTGTTTGTGGAGAAGCCTGACTGAAGACCTGTAAAGGATATTCATTTACAAAAACTCTACCCCAAGTACAGTGAGAAGATGTATTCATTCTGATCAAAACCTGCTTAGTATCTCACCTATAAGCTAAATGAAAACAACATGTGTTTACATCAGGCTTAATAACTCCCTGTGGAGCAAAGCCATGGTGTCCCAATGCATGAGTTTCTGCTCGACAGGGGTATGCATGGCAGAAGTTAAAGGGGAAATAAAAGAACAAAAAGGCCCTCAAAGTTAAATAGTTTGGTAAAGGGAGATCTGCTGTGAAGAAAAAAACCAAACCTAACAATAACCCCCAACATTGTGTAGTATTTTAATTCTGCTTTGAACAACAAGCACTGCAATCCTTTAGCCTCTGATTCAACAACATTTGGAGCAGAGTTAGGAAAGACAATACAGATCCTGCAAGCCTGAGCATGTTTAGAGAAGACGCCCAGTGTCAGGACATTTCCATGGCCCCGGGGCAGATGGCAGGGTTGCAGCACACTAGGAGTGGTGGGAAGGCTCTCACCTTCCCTGGTGAGCAGGAGAGAAATGTGCACAGGGAAGGCAAATCTGAGCCCTGCTGCACACATACCTCTGTTCCTGTTGTGGGATCAGGAAGGAAATGCTGACTAACAGAGGAGCTCTCAGTGGGGTGGTTTTTTGTCACTGATCCTTCAGCATTAAACAACAATGACTTTTTGATGACCGACTCATTTTAGATATCCCAAGAATGGAAAAGTAACTGAAAGATGCTAAATCTGTCAGAAACCTCCTTTTGATTCAGGTATTTGCCTACCCAAATATAAAGATCACATCAGAACAGCTTCATGGCTTGGTTTTTGTTCTCAAGGAAACTGCCAAATGCAACTATAATTTCCCTTTCTTGTGTGAAGAAACAGCACCCAGTTTTTTGGGTCATTAGGCCATGTGGTTTACCATTGTGTCAGACAAAGATGTGCTGTGCAATGCCTGCAGTAGTCTATGGCTCTGCCAAGGTCCTGGAGGTGCTGAGTGTATGTCCCAGGGGAAGGGGCTTTGGGAGCCAGCAGGGCTTGCCCAGAGAACTTGTACAGCAAGATCTGAAACAGCTGTTTCACTGGGTGAGCGACTGGGTACTGGGGTGAGTCAGGTAATTTGGGATGACAAGAATCTTTCATGTCTCCTTGGGATGTTGGGATCCCTCTCTGCTCCAATGCCATGCAGTGCTACTCCATGGCTGTGCAAAGGCTGTGCACTCATGGGAAAGGGGCTAGTAGCAGCTGGATGCTCTTGTTGTCAGTGGATTTGGCCTGCTCCTTCAGATATCTGGGAAAGGGAGTGACTAGGCCATGGCATGCATGATGAGGGTCAGTCATCAGGATGTTGCTGATAAATGGGCTGTGCAGTAACACACTGTTAAAATGTCAGCGCAGATTCTCAGAGGGGATTTCTGTGATGCCTAAGTCCCAAAGGCTGAAATACCTTGTTTAACTGAGAAGATCTTTTATTTATATTATTTTATTTTTCTTCAGAACAAATAAGATGGTTGCAAATAGAAAGCTGCTGAAAAGAAAACCTGGTGAGTGAGAAAATACAGAATAAGAAACAATGAGAAGTACAAGAATAAGCCAAAGCCACTCAGCTCTTTGCTTTGCCACAATTATTTCCTGACCTGTTTATTGCAGTAAGTGCCTATTAATGGGCTGACTCCAGCTCTCAGATGTGTGAGCTCCTACCCCTATAGTTATGTTGAGGTAAAACCAAAGTGCAAACAACAACCCCAAACCCTCCACAACCAGTTCTTGGCATTCAAAGAGTTAGCAAGTGCTAATGTAGTAATTAAATGTACCCAATGCTTTCTGACTTCACAGATGACATTCTGTGGTTTGCCTGCCCACCCAAAATGTGTGGGAGGGCAAACCCAAGTCTTAGAGCTCTAGCTGCACTAAGTGTCTCATCACTTTCCTTATCAAGATTTTCACAGTCACTGGGAAAGGGTTGCACCCATCAGCAGGAGACATTCCAGTGCAGGAGACAAAATTACTTTCCTACAATTCAAGCTGCACAGGATTCCTGCATAACCATACTCCCTATCTGATCTTTTTCTGCTGTGCACCTTTTCCCTCCTATGAAGTTTTGCATCACTTCTGCATCTGAATATGAAGGAAACTCATGGGAGAAAGCAAAAGTTTAAAGCAAAAATAAAACACTACCGCTCCATGGACTCCTTAGAGGCATGGCTGGGGTTGTTCTACAGTGATCCTGAGTACCTGCACTTTCAGGAAGCCTTTGATGAAGTCCCTGACAAAAAAATTCACAGGGGAAATAGTTACAGGACCAGGGGTGTTTGATGGCTGGGAAGTGCAGGGCAGGAGTAGGCTGGCAATTCACAGTGGGGCTAAGTGCTAACAAGGAGAAGCTCCCAACACCTTATCTAAAGCAAGTGTTTGAAATATGTCACTCTGGAAAGGAGGGGAAACCACTGCAGCCACAGGTGTATACAACCCACCACAGGTTCGTGACTCAAGAGGGGGCAGTGAAGAGCAGCAAAGAGGGATGAGACGATAGTGCAAGATGGCTGCTGGCAACAGTGGTGTAACACTTTTGGAGGCTTGGCACTGCTGGGATGCTTGCCTGGCAGCTGTATGGAAAGGTGAACTTTTCTTCTGCATGCCCTTAACTTTTAGCAGTCACAAAGTTTAAACAGTATTTCTGTCTTTGGATATATGTATTTTGAAACAGATGCATCACAGACATCTTCCTGTCTTCTCTCTGGGGGTCCTCTGTTGGCTTAGTGCTGCTGACAGATGACATCTCATTCCTCTTCTCTCTCCTTCCTCCTCCTCTTGCTGCTGCCAACCAGGACTCTCACCCTCTTTCTAGCATTGTTTTTGGGGCTGACTGTGGAGCTGACCCAGCTATCTGATGCATCAGAATATGCCCTTTGTTTCTGATGTTCCTTTCCCTCTTATTTCAGGACCTGGTTCAGCTCAGTGAGAGTTCCAAGAAACCCCAGTCCTGCAGGGTGGGAATAAGAGCATCTGAATGGTGGGAATGTAGAGGTGTGAGGATGAAGTGGAGCATCACCTCCTGGCAGCAGTGATCCTGTCTGGCTGCAGTTCAGCCAGGGTGTCCCACCAGAGCTCAACCTCCTCAGTGGCCCGTCACCAGGGAGAGACTGAGAAGAGTGTTTAGGTCACAGAGTGTATTGCTCTAACCAAACTGGAATTAAAACAAAACAAAACAAAACCCAAACAACAATCAAACCAGAAGGATTTGTGAGTATTTTTGTAAACAGGAACATTGAGATGCCACATGCTATACCATAGCTATCAGAAAACAAGCAATGTGCTTCAGACAATTAAAAAATGAGTGAGGTGATACCATTTACATCTGCAAAATCATTATAAAACTGTCATGTAAGGTATGCTCATTGGGAGGTGGCCCAGTCTTTCTAGAGAGGACGCAGAAATCTGGTGATAAAACAACTGTAGTGATGGGAGACTTCTTGATGAAAAGTTGACTAAAAGGGCTTGCTCTTGTTAGACAGGAGGTGAATAGAGAGGGACAGAGCATCCTATGGCATACAAACAATGCACATAACACACCTGAGACAAAACTAAAGTGAAACTGAAAGATAACCATTTCCAGTAAAAGGTAAATACTTTTTCAGCAATCTGTTATGTTCATTGCTACAAGATATGAAGAAAGTAAAGGGAACATTAGGCATTTAGACATTTACATGAATAAAAGAATATGTATTTTTACTCTGTGTAAGATATCTGGGAAAACTAAAGGAGATAAATACATCACAGATGATAAACTACTTTCTCTCCCTAGTGCAGGTAAATTGGAAACTATTTTGAATATTACACTACTCCACAACTGTTTAATAAGATCTTGGCACCTTTTCCCGAAACATCTGGAATTGGCCAGTTTCATACAGGACACAAAATGCTTTAACCTTCTATGGAAATCCTCCTATTCCTAGCACAATGATGAAATCCCATGTGAGCACAAGTGCAGAGGATGTTGAGAGTTCATTTCTCTGACACTAGGAACCAGGAATGTTTGAAGGAATGGGTAATAGTGTGACCCCAGATGCCCATCTCTGTCTCCAAAAACAGTGATTATGAGGTGCTGTGACAGCCTCTGAGCAGCCATATAAAGGCATTCAAGGCAGAGTGCAAGACCCATCCCCTCTTCTTCTCAGCTTTAACTCAAGAAATATTCAGCAAATGGTGTAACCCAGAATTATAACAGATTTTCTCAACAAATGGCACTGTAGGCCTGTGTGATGTGAGGGTCTACTCGCCACTGAGGCTAAGAGAAGAATAGCACCCACCCGTGAGCAGCATGTGCCAGGAAACTCAAATTAAGAAGCCTGTTCCATGTTAGATTAACAGCTCTTAATGGCTTTTTAATCTGCCAGTCCATATGAATTTATAATAAAAAACTAACTTGGTTTGGATCCATAAATAATCATAAACAAATGTTGGACCAGATAATCTCGCTCCTCTATACAGAGGAGGATTTTGCAAACCTTTCAAAAACATTGTGTCTTGTTGAATTTGGGTAGAGAAGTTAAAGTTGCCTTGAGGCAGCTTTAACTTGTGTGACTGACACTTACAAAGCAAATCACACTAGGTTTTGCTGACCTTGGCAAAATCAGAGGTCATATTTTCACAGATATGCCCTTTTAGACATATTCCCCTGATGTATTCCCTGAGAAAAAGTTTCTTTTTGTACATCTACAGAATGTAATGCATGTCCTCACTTTCATTTTTCTCTCTTTAAAGTATTACTGAGGCTATCGAGAAGGAAATTAAGTTCCTTTTAGAATATTTCAGTACAATTATCCAGGGCAGGATTCTCTGCCACGCTCTTGGGTATTTTTATATTTATGAGTTCTCTTTAAGGTTTTAATGGGACAGCAGCCACAGTAAGATGAACCAAATAGGACTCTTAAGGAGGGACTTGGTACATTAGGGGCAAATTCTCGTTCTTATTAGCCTTGTAATTTTGAATCCTCTAAGCAGTGGCAGTGATTGTGATGTGACTTGTATTTGATTGAGGTACAACTTTGGGTGAACCCAGTCTTCAGAGTCTGGCCCTTCCTGATTCCATGAGAAAAGCTCAGACCAAATTTTCCTGCTGAAAAAGAGCTGATGGATGAGGGAGGTTATTGGATCAACAGATCTTCATTCCCCCATGATATTTCAGGTAAAATAGGGATGAAAACAAAGCATGGGAAAAGAATAAGGTCCAGAGGGCTTGAAGAAGCCTAATATGAAATATTCTGGTTCAATTCATGCTTTCTGTGAGTTGCCACTTTTAGTTTGAAGTAAGAGAGCACACGATGCCAAGGCAGGATGGAGTAGTACCATAACTGTGTGTGCTCCTATAAATTTATGGTGAATCTGAAGCAGCTGACAAAGATTGGCTTTCAGTAAAAAGTGCTAACCTGGGTCACGTTTAGTGCAGACTGAGATCAGTTCCTACAGCTCAGACGATGCAGTATGAGGGGACTGTGACCACCCTGACCAAAGCCCCAGCTAACTCAATATCCTGTCTCTGACATTGACTGAGAGTGTACAGGAAAATGGTTTTGGGGTGCCAGGTACATTCCCATTTTCTGACAATCTCCAATCCAGAAACATCCTGGGCTGGAGGTGCCACCTTTACGCAGAATTGCTCAGGATAGTCTTTTTCCACAACTTTGTCCAACTGCCTTTTGGAACCCATGCAAAATTTTGGCAGCTACAGCATCGTGTGGAAATTAATTCCTCAATGTATCCTTAGTACTGTGAAAAATTGCCACCTTTGTTTGAAACTACCACCTTGTAGGTTCAAGATATGATGCTGTGTATTTCCCACTGTATAGAAAGAGTGAATAATCATTTGCCATCCATGTGAATCATCATTCTCGACTAGTCCATGCCATTCAAGGTTACCTTTCGTTTCCCTATTGACCTCTCTAGGTGTAAGACTCCTAGGTTGTTTACTTGCTTCTTGAATTTTTTTTTCCATACTTTTAATCACTGGTGGTGTGTGTTTATCCTCTTTGTAATTGTATCATTTTTGTTTTTTTCAAAATTGATGAACAACTGGAACTCCATAGATGCTTCAAAAAATACAGGAATAACAAGGATTTTGGATTCTGTTCCTTTCCTAATAGTTCCAGCTATACCAATTGCTCCTTTGGTGCTGCTAAACCTTGAGCTAATGTGTTTGTAGAAAAGGCTGTTGTAAGACCAGGATTTCCTGAGGGTTAGCAGGCAACTCCAAACACATCACTTATCTCAGAATTTACGGTTGCTTTTCCTTCTATGCATAGATATTTTGTTCATAGACATCAAATTTTGTCTGACATCTTATTGCCCTGTTTCTTTGTATCACAGCACTGGATTGTGATTCTGCACAGTCATCACTCATTTTTACAGCTTCAGTGGCTTAGTATCATCAATAAACCTCATTAGCTTACTCTCCATTGCCTTTTTTTTTTGGTGGTTAGTGAACAAGCTTAATGACACCAGCAGAACAGATCTCCACAGGACTCCCAGCTTTATTCCTCCTCTTTGTTTCTTTTAACTTTAATTCATGAGAGAACTTTCCCCTTAGTTTAGCATCTTTATGTGCCCTTGGTAAGGGATATTGTGAAACCTTGTTGTAAATCTGTTCCTACTTTATCAACCAAATGAGCTACAGCTACATGTTTGTAAACTCTTTTAGAAAACACTGCTAAATTTGTAAGACACAGCTTCCCTGCACAGCATCCTTCATGATTCCTCTCTGTCACATTTTTTCATGTATCTACTTGTTTTATGCTTTGTAAAAAGTTTCTACTGATCGTTTTTCATACAGCTGACTTTGATACTGATTAGGCAGCTCCCAGTTTGCCCTGTCTTTACTTCATGAAGCCACATGCCAACCAGTGATGCCTGAAACATCATGAAGAGCAGCCTGGAAGACAGAGTCATTCTGAAATGTCCAAGGGATGCAATTATTGCTACAAAGACATTTTCAGGCCTCCTTCCTGGAACTGCCATCTGCTAGAAGATATGTGAGCATCAGTTGCTATGGTAGCACACAAAATACCATGTCCAAACCCTGGAAACATGGAGTATAGGTCTAGAGCTGGGCTGTGGACCAAGAATCTCTGCAAGGTCTGGAAGATGAGCATTTTATCCCTTTCCTGGCCTGTGCAAAGAAATGTTTTTACTGTTGTAGAGTCTCACAGCTGCCATGAATTCAGTGGCAGACTTTGTCATCCTGGTTGGGAATGACAATATGTGAAGCTTCTTGTAAAACAAGCCTTACTTTTGTTTTGCAAATCTCCCAGTGGAGAGGCCTATAAGGAGCAGCAATGGGCTGCAGTGAGACATTTTGGTGACTGTTTCCCATGAAACTTATGCAACATCCATTGTGCTTGTGCAGCCTGTTGCAAAAAAAATGGATGCCATCTCCATAATGTTGGCTGAATATTGATTTAGCAAATGGTGAGAAAAAGGGAATGAAATAAAAGGCTATTGTAGCTGGTACTGCATATAAATAGCTGGGAGGTTAATTTATGTTATTTATGGAAATCTGGAATAGTGGGAATGCTCTAATGCTTATCCCAGCTAGACTATTAGTGCTGTTCTTATATGCATGCATCACCATGTTATCTAAATGTTGCTAAGCCCTCTTTAAAAGCAGTCAGGCAAAGCTTTAAGCAGACTGGAAAGGGGACTGTGAAAAAAGTATCATTTTCTGTAACTATTTATAAACCTAAAGGGATGCATATAATACAAGTGCACATAAGAAATGCTTTTATTTACCAAACAGCAGATAAAAGCTGCAATAAAAGAAGAAAAAAAAAGAGTCTACCTCTCCCAAAAGAACAACAGCTCAGGGTGATTTTTTTAGAAAAGCATATATATCTAGTTGGATTGTTTTTTTAAATTTTTTTTTTCTGCTGAAAGGGTGCACATATGACTAGTGGAATCTCTCTGAACAAAAGAAAACCCTTCAGACCAAACTGTGTTCAACGTGGATTTGCCTTGTACAAAACACAGACTCCTCACTCCTTTGGCTATGCAAATAACATAAATTAAGGAAAATGCAAATGGAATATGTATCTCCTCTCTTACTGGAATGATACGCACAGCACTTCTATGATAGGCACTTTGTTTTGCTCTCAAGCCTTCTCTTTTAAAGGCTTGTGGAAAAGGTGTGACTAGGAGATCCAATGGTGAAATCACTGTTCTACATCAGCTAAAAATACTCACTGGTCAAAGCAAAGAGTGGATGGGAATGTGCCAGCGGTGGGGAGGGAGGCGAGCCTGCAATGTGTATAAACAAATGCCCCAGCAACAACTGGAATATATACAAAGCCATTGTTGGAGATTTCCTACACCTTCAGGGGCTCATTCTTCTGCTGAGATGCACAAACATAGATGCTTTTCTGACAGGTATCTCAAAGACTGTAAAAGCAAAAGCCACCTCTAAATATAGAAGGCTGTCACATGCTGCCTTTAGTCACATTTCAATTTATTGTAAACTGCAGCATGCCTCGTACCACGTTTCTTTTAACCTTGGCGAGTGTTTGAAGGCATTTTTCATTTGGTCACATCCCTTTCTCCCCTCTAATTTGGAAATGCAAATGTAGATGTGCAGTCGATAATCAGGCAGTTTGGATGGTCCTGTAGAGCTTTAAAATGTACAAGCATGTTTGAAACAACATGGGAAGTGCTGGTGAAAGGGGGAGCAAGTGGATGAGTCACTTCTAAAGCAAAGCAGGCAAACTGGGGAAAAAATAAAAGAAAAGAAAAAGATCTGTGTCTTGACTCAGTGCCCAGACTCTTAAGATGATGCTTCACTGCAGACTCTGAAGTACAGCTTATTTTTCCTCTCATTTGTTCTTTTATTTTTATGTCTTACATAATGGAGCTTTGATTCATAGAAATCTATTTATATAGTCTAGGATTTGGGCCAAACTCTGAAGTCCTAGCTCTGTCTTTCCTCAGGCAAAATGGCCATTGTGGTTAGTGATATGAATGAGGTTTGCTAGGACTGTGTGTTCAGGCCTGGACTCCTGGGGGGTTATTCTTGTTCACCCTGTAATTTCTTATATCCTCACTGGAAGAATGATTTCATGTAAGGAACTCTAGGCTGTATTGCAGCTGGAGGAGAAATTTCCTGAAACAGACAAAATGTCTCAGCTCTCACTGCTGAGGCAAATATGAGCCTATGCTGCCTCTGCATGCCCAAAGACTACCAGTCAGCACTTCAGGTCCCAGCTTTCTGCCTTCTTCCCCTCTCTTCACATCAGTCCTGCAAAAGCACAGATGTGGAAGCCACATGCCAGCTGTTTGCTGGGAAAGCCCTGACATGAGGATAGGGATGTTCTCCCTGTTCTCCCCCTTCCTGAGGCTCCAGGATGGGATATTTGGGAGGAAGAACAGCAGGACCAGGAAGCACTGGCATGGCCCTGCTACAGTGTGTGTTTTTGAGGGCTGCACTTGGCTGGTATAATTGAGGACAGGCAACTGAATGGGATCTTGGAAGCAGAGAGCAGGAGCTGCCTTCCTTCAGGGCAGCTTTGCTAGGGGCAGTTGGGTGTAAGGAGAGGACCCCACACGGTGGGTCTGTCTGAGGAGCTGGCAGAGCCAGCTGACCTTTTATCTTGACAAGCTGGCAGCAAGGAGACGGCTGCCAGAGAGAGAGCTTCCCACTGACATCAGAGTTATTCTTGGGGCTAGATGGAAAACAGCGAGAGATAATGCTCTTTGCTGTAATGATGAGGCTGATTTCAAATACTTTGCATGAAAATAGCAGCCCAAACCCAACTAAGTAGGTCAGAGGAGCAAAACTGAGGAAGATTGCTTCACTGTGGCACAGGGGCTGGAGGTTTTCTCTAATAAAGTACACACCCTAAAAGAAGCTCTTCCAGGGGCCAGGAATATTCTTAGCAGTCTCCTAATACCTCATCTCATCATCCAGGATTGCTGGCAGTGTAAATGCTCTTATACTCTTGTTTCTTTGTTGAGGTTTCCTGTTTGTTTTTTGGTTTGTTTGTTTACTTATGACTCCTGGTAAGAATGCAGTATCTATGATAGTACTACCTCTTTGCCATATTTGATGACACAATGTTCATATTTTTAGCCAGACTAAAAGAGATCACTGTAATGATTCAGGGACAATCAGAGAAAATGTTTTCAGTGTATGTTGGAATACCCACCCACCCACACACGTCTCTATATATAGCTCTCCCTCTATATACCAAGATTTTTGTCTTTTGCCTGATTTGTTACAGTCCAGAATGTAAGAGCCATACAGATAAGTATGCCAGTTTTTGACAATATCGAAGTAATGAAATAGCCAAACAAGCACTCCTTAGTCCTTCACTTCCTCAGCTATTATTCTTTGAATGCTGGAGATAAATGTCATTTGTAAATCCCACTCCTTGCTAACATTAGTACTATGCATATGCACTTCCTTTGACAAGTAACCCTGCCAGTGAAATCTGTAAGGCAGCAAACTTTAAAGTTTTCTTTTAAGCATGGATAATTACTGATTGGGGGCATCTGTCTCTGCTGAACACCCACACTCACTTTTCTTTAAGTGTTCCAGGTTGGTGACTTACAGTCAAAGAGCCTTGAAACGTTTGACATCCTTTCTCCTAATTATGAACTTTGTTATCAACTTTCTCTGCTGGAATGGCTTTTCCCTTTCCTTTTCTCTTTCCTTTTGGAGCACTAGCTCAGCCTATGGCCCTTGACTATGCGCCTTTTCTCATACAACCCAGCTAACTGAGCTGACCCACAGGGTACAGGACAACTCTGAGCCTGTTGGCTCAGCCACTGCTTGAGCTCCTGCCAGCTCTCCAGCAGCACCATGCAGCAGAGAGCAGAGCCACTCTTGTACAATGCTGTCTCATGTTAGGAAATCTCAGGACCTCACTTGTGTATGGGAAATCATCCCTTCTTCACAAGAAGGGTGCTGTTCCTCAGGAATCTGTTTTCTCCAGACAGAAGTTTGTGTCTGGTTTTGTTGCCGTAGGAGGCACCTTGAGGGATACAACCCATAGAGACAAATCATTCAGTCCAGTGGGCAGACCTACTCTGTTCCTCAACCCAGAGAGAAGAGCTGCATTTTTTCCCTGTGGTCCTCTCCCTGGCTTTACCATATCAAGAGAGGGGCTGATAAGTTCCCTCAAGCCAGCGTCACTGGTCTGCTGCTGTGCTGGAGCGAAAGGGCTCTGAGGACCCTGAAGTCTCTTAAGGTCTCATGAATTGTCTTTGGAATTACCTGCCTTTCTCCACTGGCTCTGGACAGGTCCTTGGGAAACTGGCCTCTGAAGTCAGCCCTAGAGAGAAGGCAAAACCTGGTACTTGTGAATACCTCTGTCCCTTGTCCTTCCTTGAGGAAAGGATGGAACCAGAGATTTTTGTGAAGATGTGGGTTGCTTTCTTACTCTATATGCTTTCCTCTTTATCTTCCACTGCTGTTGTGTCTTTGTTTTACCCTGTTGCATTTGCTGCAAGCTCATCTGTGTTCCTTGTGATTTTTTCCTAGCAAGAAGTTGTTGAGGAGGGAAAGAGTTGAGTTGCTTTTGGGGTAGATAGAGAAATCCCTGCTGGGTATTTAACTCACATTTATTTTCAATTTATAGAAGTGTTCAGGTTCTAAGTCTGCTGTTGAAGATGAAATGAAGTTGTTCAAGTAGTTCAATAGGATTTAGCTGAATTACTGTAAGAGTTATACTAACAAAATTTGTAGTGTGTTTTCATGAAGGTCATGAAGCCTTGAAATAGGGAGATTACTGGACAAGTTAAATTTCCTTGGAATTGACAGCTTTACCTTTCCCCAGATAGCAGCTCATTTTAATTGTAAAGGAAGATACTCTCTATTCAAAACTCAGCATTTGACTGATGTATCCAGCACCACACTGGCAACATTAGTCCCTGGCAGCCCTAGGCAGGTTGATGAGAGAAGCAAATTCTGCAAAACAGGGAAACAAAGGCAAGTGGGAAGCCACACAATGCATTTCTTGTCTGCATGTATGTGAAGTTCATTGTCAGAAGCCATCCTTTCCTCCACAGCAGGAGAAGGCTGCAATTGTGGAAATTGCCAACAATGGTTTTGAAGCAAGAGAGGCTCTAGCGCATCTAGGCAGAAGTACTGCATGTTCAAAGGGACAAAAGGGAAGAGCCGCCTTTAAAGCCCAAGAAACTGTATCAAGGAAGGATATGCACATAGTTTCTCTGTATAAAGTTGCAATTGGACAGCTTCCCTTGTAGCTCCCAGCGCTCTTCTGGCAGATCCGCTGAATCTCAGACTCAGTGCTGTATCTCATAATACAGAACTGGTTAAACGCAGGGAAATCTCTTAAAGTTCTGCTAAAGGATTTTGATTAGAATTTGTCTGTTCAGGAATTTTTTTCCTGATACAGTGCTGTCTGTTCTTTCGGTGTGAGTCTGTAGTTTCACATCTAGGCTGCAAGTACAGAATGTCTGTAGGGCCCTGTATAAACAAGCACATAAATAGCTGTCAGTGGACAAAGGAATCACTTTGTTGAAGCAGGTAATTGATGGGCAAGTTACCCAAAGGAAAAGCTGATTCTTCTTTCCTGAGAAAACCGTGACAGGCCTTCTGGCATAAGGATTTTTAGATATTAGTGGAAACATTTTTTTCTTCCAACTTAAGTAATTAAAATTTTCTCTTAAAAAAACATGCCAAGTTTATGCCCCAAAGATTTCTTGTTCCTACTCCATCTACATATAATGATTCCTGGCTAGCTGGCTTTATAACGTCTCAACATCCAGCATCTTAACATTTTTATTGCAGCAGGAACTTTGCTGCAGTGGTCATTTCCTTTGCCCTTTGCTTAGACTACCCAATCATCACTTTTTCTTTGCTGGCTCCTTTCTCCCTGTGGTGACCACATCCCTGTGCTGGCTCTCATCTCTTTGTGATATCAGGCAGAAATAATTTCTCTTTGCTTGCAAGCTCTAATAGAGCCTGTCCCCACCCTGCCCATAAAACTTCATTCACTGTCAGGAGGCTGACTTCCACCTTCATCAGCCACAAGCAAGCACCTCTGCTATTTTCTCCTCAGGCTTGGGTGGAGTTCCTGATTAAAGATGTGTAATGCTCTCCCCCTTTATTCCAGCTCCTGGTCTCAGAAAACTCTCATTTGAACACTGCAGGCCAAAATCTTGTCTGTAGTTTGCTGGACCTGCAAGATGGCTGAGATTGCCCTGTGGTTTATTGTGTCTCTGGATCTAATTTTTCATGTTTGTGTTGTAAGCAAGGACTGTGTTCTTGTGTACTGGATAGTGCAGTGGGGATCCCAAGTCCGTGTCAACCATCAGTGACTCATTGTGTGGAAGCGTGCTTGGGCAGAAAGAGAGAAAGGGAGGGGAAGGTACACAGAGATTTTAAGAAGCTCCTTTCCCTCCCTTTAAACACTCTCTTTGATACACCTCAGCACCGTCCCTTGGGGGGAATGATGTGCAAACTTCAGAGTCCTTTACTTCAGCCTCCAGCTCTGGCCTGGCTTTCTCCAGGAATGCAGGGAGCTACACAGAATGCTTTCAGATATTGCATTACAGTCTGAAACCAAGGCAGTGCTTTTGAGTGGAAAAGCCAAGTCAGCCTCAAAGAATTGGGAATTTGGTCGGTAGCCAACTCCTTCCATGTAACTCTGCTTTTCACATCCCCTGCCCTCCCTTTTCCTTTGGACTTAGTCTTGGGGAGAGTTAGGTTCTTGCTCTCTCCAGGAGTTTTGCTATTCTGAGCAGTGCAGAATTTTACTGTCAGGTGCATCCTCCCTCTGCAGCTATCCCTGTGAGGAGAAGCAGTGCATGCAGGAGAGAAAAGAGTGTTGTGAAGGACTGTTTATAAATTACTTCAGTGAGGCAGAGTGATGTGTCATTCTGGCAGAGAGCCCATTAAAGAGGAAGCACTACTCTTGAATGCATTCAGCTGGGGGTTCTGAGAACTCCTTTATACCCACTCATTATTCATTTCACATTCTGGAAGTGGATGGTCATGTTTGCCTATGTGACGCAGATCTTAATAGTTTTCTGCAGTACTACATCATTTAGCTCTCAGCTAATACAAACCCAAGCTAGTAATTAACATTAAATGCTGAGAAATGGATCTGATGTGATGAACACTCAGCACATAATGAGAATGCTGTGATTTCTTACTTGGAAGCTATCGTGGTCTTACAACATAACCAGTTGTTACAGATGCCCAAACAGAATTGGGATTAACAATAGGATCTGGTTACACTTGCAAACCTAATTGCTGCTAGTCTACTAGAAGTTGCACTCTCAGGCTCCACTTTGACAGATAACAGCTCTGGCATCTGTTGTCATTTCATAATGGTGTAATGCTATTTATGCCACAGAAATCCCAGCTGAGCCATGAATTACATGTAGATCAGGCACACCACAGAAAATGCAGCTGTGCTGGGGGATGAGGCTTGCAAGCCACAGCTCTGCAAGGCCAATGTGTACACTGTGGAGTGGTAAATATGCAATTAATCATAATAATTATCAATAAAATTATTAAAGTGCCAGCAAAACTGTAACCTGAGCATGCCGGATACTGCAAAAAGAGCAGCTGGTTTCTTGCCCCATGCAACATGGAGGCTGAGCTCCAACCTCTCTGCAAAGCCAACCAGGGGAAGACTTGTGATGGAGAAATGCAGAGAAAAGCTGTCCCTTGCTGTAAGAGGGTGACCTTATACGGAGACCTCACCTTCCCTGATTTAGCTGCCGCTGCTGCTGCTGCATTTCTCTCTAGGAGGGGACAAACTCACTGGGGCAGAGGCAATGAGGGGACATGGCCCCCAGCCCATGGATTACCCCATTGTCCTGTGTTTCTCCAGCCTGGATGCTCAGTGTTTGTGGGAGGGGAGGAGAAGGGACACAAAGCAGTGCTTAAAAAGAAAAGGAGAGTAGGCTGACCTCAGTTGCCCAAGTGCCTTCATCTAATTCTCAATCCAGGAAGAAATAGGCTGCTATGTTTAAGCACAGCAAATAATGTGATGGCAGCAAATATGAGACCACCTGCATGCTTCTTGTGTGATTTATGTCTTGGTTTAGGTTTTAGGGGGGATTCCTTGGTAGGGCTGTATTGTCAGTTGGAAAGCTGCAATGCAAGTGAAAATAAAAGACAGGTGGGAGAAGGGGTAAGGAATGAGAATATGGGAGAAACTGGATAAACACATAGGGTGAACCCAAAATGAACAGATCACAAGCAGTTTGCAAAGACTTGAAATAAAAGTTTGATCAATCCATGCCATAGAAAAGCCAGCCTCTACTGTGGAAAATTTTGAGTGTGCTGTATCAGACTCTAGCCTCACCCTGACCAAAATATTCCATATCCATATCAGGCAGATAACAAAGAAAGTTCTCTTGAAAGTTCACACACAGTAGCAGCTTGGAAAATACAGTGATGTGAATCCTAATAGTGTAAATACAGATATTCACTGAGTTTACCCTGGAAAAATTGAGCATTGAATGGATTCTACAAAAATTGGAACTTTTCTCAAGCCCAAAGCCTGGATCACAAAACTTGCCTTCCTGGTGAGTGCAAAGCAATTCCTTGATATGATCATTAATCATGTAGCTTACCATGAAATATATTATTTTTCTTTTCCTTCCCTGTTAAAAATACATTGTTTAAACTGTTGTAAACTGAGCTGAATAGAAACTTTTGTACCAGATACAGAGTGATTGAAAATACTACTTCAAAGCCATCTCTCTTGGGCTTATATCTTTGCTTTGTGTATTTTTAAGATTTTGTGTATTTTTAAGATTTTGTTTGTTTAGAATGGCCTTCAGTTGAAACAACAGGCACTATAATGTATCCACAGTCCCCTTCTTGACTAAATTAATCCCCAAAGATACAGAAACAGGTTCTCAAGGGGGAATTCTTCATCTACCCTTTTAGTCAGCCCTTCTTTTCTCTGTGTTTTATTGTTCAGTTTTTAGTGTAGAAATGTCACAGTCATGATCAGTCTTGTTTTAAGGCTGGTAATTCCACTTCTCAGTTTTGTTCAGTTTTCCCTGAGCTGTTGGATCCAAAATGCACAAAGGAAAAAATAAAAATGTTTGAGTCCAGTGGGGTAGCTAAGATCAGCTTTGGGCCCACAGTATGAATGGGGAAAGGATAATCTCTTGCAATGTGCCTTCATGCACATTCTACAATGGCATATATTAATTTTTAATCTATTAATTTTCTAAATTATTCATGTCAGAGAAATAGAATAAAAGGAGGAAAAGAAATGGCAGACAGTACCTAAAAACAGCGTTCCTGTGGAGCCAATGATATCTTTCCTCTAATTCTCCTTCTCTCCCCACTGATCCTCTTGTGGACACAGCTGTGATTGGACATATGCTACCTGGCAGCAGTGGGGGTACTCAGACCTGATGCTCCTGAGGCTGAGCTTTGCAGACACCTCAGTGCTGGTGTCAATGCCAAATCAGGGACCTCCACCTCACCCTTAGCCACTCTTTTCCTCCCTGCAGGGATTCTTCCCCATACCTGTGCTGACAATATTGCTTGTGTGTCCCTGCTGTAAATTAGGTCAGGCATTTCTTCTGTATGAAGAAAGATGCAAATGTTTATTTTTGGGGTTCCTAGGTCAAAATCCATTTAAAATCACTCTCACAATGGATACAGTGCATGAGCAGATCTATGATTTGATGAATCAGATAGCTTTTCTTTGACACCACCTTCTTTAATAGTGTCAGTGCATGTGCCTGCAGATGACACTGTGCAGACCTGACCTCTGGCTCCTTCAGCCTCTGCTCATCTGTCTAGTGGGAGTTGGTGTTGCCTTACAGTGCTATACAGATCAAAAGCAGCTAGTTAAATATGCCTACAGATTTTCAGACCTGCATCTACCTCTCTCTGTGTATTTGGGTGACACACAGCACGACTGATGCTGATCTCGATTGCACCTTTTCTGCATTACCGTCAAACAAACAATGAAAGAGCCATGAGTGGAATCCTCTAAGGTATAGCTGTCTGCATGCCATCTCCCCGCTTGAGTTCTTCAGGTCGGGAAGCCTGCGAGAGCAATCCTCTGCAGGAGCTTTTATTTTAAATTAAAGATGCTACAAGGCTATTATGTCATGAGGCATCATGAAAAATACCCTTTCAGGAGATCAGATTGACATTTCCGCCCTGCGAGTGCACAGTGCAACAGCTACACACGTTGCTAATGTTTGTGTAGGCACTGTGTAAGGTCCTCGAGGGCAGGCAGGGAGGCACCTCTTTGTTCTCTCACCTGTGCTGAATAAAGAGTGTTGGTGCGCTGATAAATCCTGCCGCAGACCTTTGTTATGCTTGGAAGAAAAACAATACCATGTGTTACAAAGCCCACTCCCCCCCGCCCCCCGTAGGTGACAAGAAAAAGTTTGCTTTGTTTTGTTTTAAGTGGGGGTTGCATTTTGCGTAGGCATCTGCATAAGGGGATAGGCAGTGGTGAGGACAGCCAAATGAGGAGACTGACAGCTGCATTTAGAGACCTGAATTTCAGCCTCTCACTCTGTGCTTTTCTCCTGAGCCATCGTCAGCATCTATCCAGCACAATCTAACTAAAGTGGCCATGCTGGAAAATTCAAGGCTGATTTTTCTTCATTGCCGGAGTGCCCAGCTGCCAAAGCAGGGAGCACTTCAGTTAACATCTTAGACATGAGTTCTGTAAGAAAGCTGGCCTTCTGTTTGCCCTCCACAGCATCCACTTTCAGAAAGACAGATAGTGTTCTGCAATACCCTCTCTGGAGTTTGCTCTGAGTCCCCCTGAAACTGTGAGGAAACTGACAAGACTGCATATTCTTGCATTTGGCCTTCACAGAACCGCTGGAGCATGGACACAAGATGTATCCCTGTGTATGGCCTATCTGGAATCCTGGTGCACCTTTTCATACTGCAAGAGTAAGTACAGGATTGCTGCTTTGGAAAAGCCACTACTGCAAGGAGAAGCAATGCAGGAAATCCTGAGGATGCTTGGCAGAAGGAATGTGACTGCCAGGCCTTGACTCTGTACTACCTCATGCAAGACCACGCATGCACAAGCCACAGTTATCCCCACACCTCCTCTGTGCATCAGGATGGGTGTTAGCAGCTGGTGTTACCACTCTGAGCCTGAGGGCTCTTACTAGGGGCAGCCCTATCTGTGGGACTTTGACTTCCGAGCAAGTGAGATGGCAGTGCTTCTCCAGATTGGTAAAAGACAGCATGAAAAATATGAACAGGACACAGAGGAAGACCACCAAGATATTTTTGGTGGATTTTTCCATCCCTTTGATTTTTTTTTTTTTTTTTTTTTTTTTTTTTTTTTTGGGGGGGGAAACTGTCTAAACTTTTTTTTTTT
>VXBB01022792.1:113334-141030 GCA_013399915.1 Illadopsis cleaveri
CCTAACTCTGTTCTTTTACAGATGATGGAAACAGATACACTTTACCAAGAAGATGGATAGATAGCTCATAATCTGGATTTGACACCTGACATAGTAAGTCAGAAAGGGCTAGTGGCTCTCATTCTTTATTTATTGAACTTCTTCAGACCTCAAGAAAGGGCTAAAAGGGCAGACTGTATTTCTTACTCATTTTAAGCTTTAGGTCACCTTACAGTTTTATGCTTTCTGTTCTTCTGCAGTGGCCTATTCCAGTCATAAACCAGTGATGGCCTGGGCACATTTAGTCAGAGAGGATTCCAGATGGCTGTCATAATGGAGACTGACCAGTCATTCAGTGTGGGCTTTGTACTTTATCTGAGCTGGCCCAAATTGAAAAAAAGGTGATACGAAAATACCTCTATTATCAGTGCATTCCCCAGTGAGGAGGTCTGAAACTTTTGTAAAACTTTAGTGTTGTTTTTAGTTGTTAATGGTGCAAAACTATTAAATGTGGACTGGTTTTGGGTTTACCCCTTGGCAGTAACCTCTCTGCAGGGGATCATTATAGTTTTCTTGCATTAGAGAACAGAGGTTTTTGCTTTTGACAATTGCAGAATAGCTTTGCACTCTACATCTGCTTATTATTTTGATTTAGGGCCTTGGGCAAACTCTTAGTTCATGCAGTGTCTTCCATCTCCCCTGTGCAAAAAGAAGTGAGGGTCATGGTCTTAGCCTGAGCTTGACAGGTCTGAGCTTGGTGGAAAAAGCCTCTAGAAATTTTCGGAGCTCCTGGTGTAGGGGAGAGCAGTCTTCCTGGGGTTCTCTATGTTTGATCCCAACACAGATGATGATATCATACCCTTTTCCAAAAGGTCCATTTCTGCTCACACATATCAGTCTATCATAGCACCGTGGTCAGTGGGAAGCTGAAGGCCTGCAGGGATTTGGATACCTAACGTGCCTATACTTCCAGAGATTGGGATCAGAGGAGGTAAACATGTCAGCTGTGGGAGTAGTGTGAGAATGACCCTTTGAGGTGGGTTGCATGGTCAACCATATCCCTGATCTGATGGTAGATGGGGTGCCCTAACAGCCTGGACCATGGTGGTGGCCTTCGAGAGGAACCTCAACAACCCGTGTGGGTATGTCTGAGTGCTCTGGGCCTCTGTTGTGAGCATAATGGAAGATAACAACCCTTCCCTATCTCACAGAGACATTGCATTTGCATTTGTAAGGTTTTCTACAATGACAGATAAGTAATTATCTAAGTAAGGGAAACTAAGTTCCTAACATAAGTGCATGAATCTTCTCATTTGCTTTGATTCATCTCTGGCTGGACTAACTCCAATCACCAATTGTAATTCCCCCTCTCCTTATAAAATCAATTTTCCACTAAATCATTTTCAACTCCAAACATGAACATTTTATTGCACAATGACATCTATCTCAAATCCAGGCAATCTGTCACCCTGAATACCCATAAATTTTAGGGACCAATATTCAATGATATTGAGCATAAGGTAAATGAGCTACATTAGATATTTTGGTCTACAGGTTCTGAAAAACACTGATAAACTTGAAAGAAATATTCTGTTAAATGTAGCACCGAGTGTGCTCTAACATGGCATGAGCACACCACCTACTCTCCCTGGAAATATGACATGATAATTTATTAGTCAAGCATGAGGTCTCTGCACACAACCGGTCAGCCTACACCATATGGGAGTCACCTGCCCCTGTCTTAATTACATCTCATGGTCTGGCACCAGAGCCACCCTCACCAGGCACCAGCAAGCAGCCCACATTCTAGTGCTGCCAGACCTTATCTCCAGAAAGGGGAGAAAGCCATGGGAAGTAATTGTTATGTTCTGCCAGGAAGGCTATAAAGCAGTGATGGGCACTTGTGGGTTTATCGCTGGCAGGTTTCCAGTGCTCAGGGTGGATGTACCTAAGTGTGCTCCCACCATGCCATGAGATGGGGCAGGGTGGGAGACCACAGTGTTGGTGTGAGCACAAGAAATGTGTCAGAACTTGCAAGCTGGACCTGAGTTTTCATCTGTGCCTGTGTGGCCACCACAGCTGCTTAGGGCAGAGAGATCTGAGAATCACTGCAGGACTGCCATGGCTAAAGGTTTAAGCTTAGCAGCACTGATCACTGCCAGCATTGGTCTGGTGGCCCATTTAGAGGCTCAACAAAGTGTCCTGCCTAAAAGCTATGTGTCATGCCAAGACAACGGCTTGTTTACATCTTTATCCATTTCTTTATCTGAAGATGACAAGTTTATTGAGTCAAACTGAATCTTTTGTCTGGAGTGGTGGTGTCTCTGCTTGACTTGAGGGGAGCTTTGCCAGAACAAATTCTGAATGAGAAAGAAGGCAGGGCTTCAGGTTTTGTGGAGTGCTTTAACTGGCATATTAAGTTGGAACACATTTGCAAGGAGACTCTGACTGAAACAAAGTTTTTGTGGTAAATACAGCAATTTGGGAATCAAAAGAAGGGGCACAATTGCTGCCATGTGTGCTGAATCTTGTTCCATGCAGGGATCCTTCACATAGGGTTTGACTAATAGAATGGGTGAGACTAATAAGAATTTGAATAATTTGTATCACAGAAATATTTTTGTGGGGGTTTTGCTCTTCCTAAAGATGTCTCAGTTGGACTTTTAGCTGCAATGTTTAACAATTTGAATACATCATTACAAATGCTTAAACTTATAACAAGTATGCAAGGCTTTTGCGAGCTATTCATCCATTTCTAGACATCCAGAATAACAAAACCTGACCAGGGCACAAGGCCTTCTTTCGTGAGATCTCCCGTGCCAGTATCTCCTGAAAACAAAGGCATAATCAAGGTGTAATTGTTTTCACATCACTTGCACATGTCACAGAGGTGGAAAGAAGGAAAATTTTACCAAGTAAGGAGGAAAGATTTTAAGTGGGTCCTGAGTGGGATTCTTTTCCACATGGAACTTATTTGTCACAGCCTTAATACAGAAAGAGAGCAAAGACAGGATCTTGGGGCAGCCCTGCCTCTGGGCATGTTGCAAGTTAGAACCTCCACACCACAGCTTTGTGACTGTGTGTCCAGTGACAGGGGTGAACGATGTGGCACCTGCAAGACATGGCCTGGAAAGGCAAGGAGAAAGCCTGGGCCAGCTGCTGACACTGTGCAATGTCCACTGATAACCCACTTAGTAGCATCACCTCGGTGCTGTGGGTCACACCTCCTTTTCTCTGGCCTCCTGCTCACAGGGAACTGCCACTGTCTGCATCCTCACATGCCTGCCGTGCTCACATTACTGCCCATCAGACCTTCGAAAGAAGGACCCTCTGTTTGCTGCTGCAGGGGTGTAGTGTCTCACCCTGTTATGCTGTGGTTCTCAATGATGCTTATAAATTTAGCTGTAATATGAATAAATCTTCCTGCTGCTGTCAATAAGAACACTAGCACTGAATCTGGAGTTGAAAAGGCAAAGGTGCATAAGTGCTGTTTCAGACATCAGACAAGAAGCCTCCTGCATCCTTGTGAGAGAGCTCTTGTTCCTTGCCATCATCCCTGTGTCTTGGCAAGACCACAAGAAAGAGCTGAGTGAAAATGAGCAGACATCATTAAAATTATCCAGTGGACCTCAGTAAAAATGTACTGAGTGATCCTGACTGAGAGAAACATTTTTCACATTGTAATGGCCACACAGCTCCCTAAGTGGGAGAAGGAAGGTCATTTACTTCACAGAAGAAAAAAATAAAAAGTCTATGAGATCATTTATAACATTACTCACAACCATTATCTATCCCAAATCATTCTTATGCCTTGTCTGTGATATTGGCTGCTTTGCAGTGCTCTGAGTTGGTCTTCACATAAAACCCTTTCTTGTTCCTTAATGGCATACCAGCTGAAATATTTAAAGCATTTGCAGACAAATGGATCTAATTGTATCCTAGATGCAGGAAGGCCCCGGGGACTGCTAACTGCTGCCACAGTCACATTTACCTGCCCTGGGGGAGGCTGTTGTTTCAGTAAAAACCCTGTCAAAAACTGGTTAGTTAATAAGAAAGCGCTTTTCCACATATAGAGCATCTTTAGGCTCATATCCTGCACTGACACACTCCTCTGAGTGATAAAATCTTGCTGACCTGTCCTACAGCCTGCTGGTCCATGGCAGCCTGGTGAAAGGGCTTCACTGGCTGGAGGGATGTCAGAACCTGCATCACCTCCCATCCACACCAAGGTCCCCCTTCTCCTGAAGGAAAGGGGAGTTGCTCTGGGTTGTTCTCCCAGAGACTTCTGCATTCAAAAGGGGCTGTGAGTGTGGGATTAAATACAGGTGCAGAAAGAAAGACCAAGAAACTCATTCAGGCAATGAAAGTTTCTTCTCGGTTTGTGTTCTAGTCCTGTTTCCCATCCCCATGTGAGATCCTGGTGTGCGAGGCAATGGTTTTTCTGCATGATGCCAGCAGATACCTCGGAGCTGCAGCCCACTGTGATGGCTGATCTAGCAAAGAGTTTCTTGTATGGTTTTTAGTGTCTTCTTTGCTTAGTAGAAATTACAGGATGACGTCGTGTACTCTGTGTGAAAGACTGGTAAGGATCATTTAAAATCTCCTGATTTTTTTTTCTCACTCACTGTCTTTATTTGTCTGTAAGTCCCACCCCGCATTTTCCAAAAGCATAGGTTTTGACTCTCCATGCTGCAGAGCTGCATTGAGGCACTGCAGGACCCTGGGGGAGTATCTGGGGTGTCTCTCCAAATCATTATCCTGTTTTCTTCAGGGGTAGGGTGCAGTTTTTCCCTCTGCCTGGGGCTAGTGAATGGGTCTTATTTACTGTTGCCAGAAAAGTTAGAAATGGTGATGTGCCTTTGTGAGGCAGGCAGGTAGGTCATCTAAAAAGAAAAGCACTCTTTGATTACCCCAGTGCGGAAGAAACCACAGCCATTGCTAAAGGTATCTGCAAACAACCCACAAACCCTGCTTATTCCCTAACAAAATGAAAATTACCACTCTTCTAGTAAGAAACGATTTGAATAGCAGACAACTGTGGAAACATTTGGCAAGAAAGTGTGTGGGAAATAACAAAGCAGTTGTAAACTTGGACTGTCGTGGAGTGTTTGAAAATCCTGCCCAGAATGTCCTGAAGGGAAAATGTTACACGTGGTGCCCCAGATTATTTTGTATGAGACATTAATATTTGTGCTGGTAATGACTGTCACTTTTCCCATGCTACTGGTGGTGCCCTAAACCAAATCAAGGGCAAAAATAAATTGCTTTGCTCAGATCTTATAACTGCAAAAAAGCATGCCCTATTTCCCAGAGTAAAAGTGGTTGAATGATCTACTCTGAGAAACATGACTCCAGCTATTTAGTGGCTTCTATCTCAGGTCACCGTGGTGGAGTTCCAATGAAAAAAAGAAAAGTTGAGAGGTGGGTGGAGAGCAACTGAGAACACCATGCATTCAATGAGCATGGATTAGTCCTAAACCTGGGATAAGGCTTTCAGCCAAACAATAAAAGAGCTGGTGAGAAGGGAACATGTTGTTCTCATTATCTGCCAGTGGTTGCACATCTGCACTATAAGTCAACAAAAGGGCATTTTTTTGTACAATTGTACATTGTGTAACAAGATAAGAATAAAGCTAATTCACATTTATCTAGAATTTCTCAGAATGGTTGTAGTCCCGGCAGACATAACTGACTTCATAAAATGTGAAAGTCTGAGTCACACCAGCAGATTGTACATGGCAGGGAAACTAATCTGATGTAATAGAAATGTTTACAAGCCCAGTAACCCTTCTCCCTCCACCCTCCTCCACTTTAAAAAGCCACGTAAGGCCACGGATCAAAGCGCTGCAGCAGCAGCAGCATGCTGAACACTGAAACAATAACAGCCCTGACTTCCTCAGACGTCAATAGTACCAGTTACCAGTGGATTTTGCATTCACTGAAGAAGGAGGTAATATAATCATATGCATCAAAGGCTGGAAGTAGAGCTATCACTTATCACTAAAATATTGCTAAACATGATTAAACATGGTTCAGTGGAAATATCAGAAACCGACTACCCAGTGGGATCAAAAAAGCAGCAAACAGTGCAGAAATGTGTGCTCAGTTAATGTTTACCAGATGCAATCAATTTAGATAGTCAGTTCCAGTGCTGAATTTGTATGTTTACGAAATGAGTACAGATACACTCCTCCTATGTCTAATAGCTTTCCTACCTTTACATTTCTCTTTCTTTTCCAAGCAACACACCAGCTTTTGTTTCTCAAACTCTTTGCCACTCCCTAAGAAAGCTGTAGGTTCCTTCCAGATAGCAGGTTTGCTATTGCTTCCTGACCAGATCTCAGGTTTGGTAAGGGTAAATGCGATGACACAACACTTTTAGGGTTTTGTAAGACGTGATTTCACTGTGCATGGTGCTGTGAAAATAAATGAGATCTGCAAAGTCAAAAGAGCCCATCCTGAATAGATTAAATGTTGCCCATAAATGAGAGTTGTTCCCCTGGAGGCTGTTCCTTGCAGGGTCCCACAGGTTTTCTTTCTGGTCCTGGCTGAAGATCTGGAGATTTAAAAAAAAAAAAATGGAATGGTGAAGAAGCATTAGGGATAGGTCAGCTAGAAAAATTGATCTGGATTACTTGTTAAAGGAAGGTCAGTTAAACAGTACACGTTTTGGCAGCCAAATGAAAGACCATGAAGCTAGGGATAAATAAAGGCAGCTTACCTACAGGAATAGGGGCTTTATCCTAGAAAGTGGTGGTTTAGCAAAGGATTTAGGTGAATAGGCTGCTAACCAAGCCTATGGGAGCTCTGGGAATAATTCATAGCATAAAGACCGATTTGAATCTCAAAGAAGAGCAGTGATATATTTAGCTGCCCTACTAACATGCTGGAGAAAGCCCAGACAAAAGCTACAAGAGTGATTAGAGGTCTGGTAAATGTGAACTCGGGGGAAAAATTGAAAAATGACACTGTATCTACTGTGGAAAAGAGAAGGAGACAGTCTTCAAATACGTAAAACATAGCTGCAATGGAGACTGTGATAAAATGTTGTCCATACCTACTGGCAATAGCACAACATGTAACAAGCTTAATGTGCAGCAAGGAAGATTTATTTTAGCCATGAGAAACATTTTCTAATGATAAGGACCATGGAGCACTGGAACATATTGCAGACTATCACAGGATTAAGAACTGGTTATGCTGGTGATTTCCAATATTTATTTTGCACCAAACTTCAGCTTCAGGGAAAACTGACAGGGCTCTGCCTCCCTTTGTTAAATGGCAAAATTATTTTGGCATAAAGCAAAGAGCCCTAAAGGCTTTTAAATACTGGGAAGAATGATGGAGATGATGATGACACATGCAAAAGTTATCACACAGGGAACTCACCATCTCTATTAAAAACAAATGAAAAGTTGGTTTGAGAGTACTCATCCGTTTGTAATGGGAATGGGAGAGTGCTGGAAAACAGACTGGGATGTGACTGGGGTGTGAAGAAAAAGGCACAGTGGTAGAGGTTGGGGGCCTGTGCAAGAGGAGTCATTACAGACAACTGTGATGAGTCCATCTTCAAGCAAGCAAGAAATAAATGGGTTTGGAATGAGGCCTGATGAGGGGACACTAAGGACTCACGTGGGTGGCCATGGGATTACTGGCATTATACAGGGTTGGGAGCAAAGAGGACCATTGCAAGAGACATGACATGACAGTAAGGCAAAAGGCACAGCTGGGGGCATTTGTGTCTGGGTTGCAGCAGCTTTTCCACAGCTGCTGTGAACCCATGGTGCACACCTCACTAGAGAGATTCCCAGCAGAAGCAGCTGTGCATCTCTGAAGGAGGCTCAGACCCAGTGTCGAGGTGATGTTATTCAAGCAGACCTTGTTATGATTGCAAGTACCATGTGAGCAGACTTTGTCAGATATGTTGCCCTTGCCAAGCACACAGCTTTGACAGCAGAGCTGCTGTCAAAGGAAAGAGGGAAGTCTTTCTGCTTTTCTGTGCTTCGTGTGCTGTTTAAACGGTACCTTTCTGAAGCCTACAGAAATATATACTGTAAATATGCACTTGAAATGCTCTGCTGGCCACTGAGGGTCTGAGCAGATGGTGCCCTCAGTTATCCCTTTCCTGATGTGTTCTTGCACTGTTTCACTCCTACCTCCCCAGCTGAAATCCCATATTGCTCATGTTTGGGAACTGGAGTCACGATCTCAAATGTCGTCACTATAGCTGAGTAGAGAAATGCCAAGCCTCCCACTATGTTCGTGTGGGTAGAACCTTTTCTTTGATTAGCTCAGAATACTTTCTAATAGGAGTTAACCTTCATGACATCCTTGAGGGACTGGCCCACTGTGATTAATCTTAAGATCTCTATCTTACAAATAGGAAAATTAGTACCAAAACTTGCCTAACATCATCCTCTAAACCATTTCATAAGCCTGGGAAAGAGTCTGATATCTCTCCTTTATTTGTTTGTTTATTTATTTATTTATTTGTCCTCTCCATGGGTTGTTTTAGCAATTAAAATGCACTATTGGATATAGGGAAGAAGCCAATCTGAAAATGCAACTCCTTAACAACATCTATATGTTAAAGAAGGTCTGTCTGTCTGGATCTCTACATCCTCTCATTTCCTGACCAACAAGGACTTGAAATGAGTCTGACCCAAGCCACAAGCCTCCAGTGATGTCCCAGCTCTGTATATACTGTGATTCCTCTTGCAGGAAGTCCCAGCCCATGCTCAGCATCCTGGGAATAAGAAATGGTCAGAACTGCAAAAACACAAATCACAAAACAAGTTTGGTGAAGTTTGAAGAGCAATTTTTGAACATCCCAGCATGGACGGTAAACCACAACAACAGTAACAGGAAAAGCAGCACCACAAACGAAAACCCACTACTCCATTTGAAACTAAATTCATTTAATAAACTAAAAGAAATTGCTCAGAAACTAAAATCTCCAGCACCACCACCCTGACCACACCAGATACATGAGAATAAACAGACTTGTGGGCACACCTCAAGCAAGCTTAAAACAGCAACCTCCTCCAAAACAGTCTCCACACTCACAAGGTGATCTCACTGTCTGGTAGAAATAATTCTTGTCGGCTAACTGTAATCAATCTATTTCACAGGAGTGCTTGCTATATATAAATACTGTGGTTGGTAACATGGGCAGGACGTTTGTGCCAGACCACTATTTTCAGACCTCAGTGAAGAACCAAACTGAAACTATTTCACACGGAAACCAGTTTTAGGTTACAGATCAGGTAGTAATTTGGGAACTTCAGCAAAGGACAAGTCATAACTTAGCTAAGTCTCCAGAAAACATTTGCAGTTATTTTACATTTGGTACCAGAACACCAGCTGAGGTCTGCTTTTGCAGAGGTTTCCAGGAAATTAGTTTTAATCTTGCACTGGCAAAAACCCCAGACTTTGGAGAGTGGGTGATCCACGCTAGAGAGACAGGTCATAAAGGGCATGAATGTTTACTTGCTGTAGAGGATGGCTGGTTACCAGGAGACCCTCTCCGATGCTCAGGCATAGGACCAGATGATTGAGTAAACATCAAATTTCTCTGATCATGAGCAAGACTGTACATGTAGACACACAAGTGTCATATGAGAAAAAGGTAAGAGAAAACATTTCTTAGAACTGATAGTTCCAGTATTAGTGGCAAGGAGTTGATGGGTGGAAATGGAAAATCAATAAAAAGTACACAAATCAGATATTTAACCAACATTTTCTATTAATAACCAAAACCCCCAACTGCTTCAAATGTGCCTGGTGTTTAGTGGGGAAGGTTGGATAGACAAAGCAGCAAAAGAAGTTTTGTACCTACATCTAATGGATGTATTAAATAAGGGAAGTAGTAACTATGCTTAATGAATGGACAGGCTGTTACTGGTCATTGTAAACTAGATATTTAAAGACATATAAGTCCTTAAAGATAGAGATGAGCTCTCTATGGCATTTTCCAAAGCATTTTGCTAGAAATTAGTGACAGTTGTGTGAAGTGGGAACTGTACCTGCTTGAGCTGCAGTTTGGAAAGTCTCACCCACATCCTTTATGTTTCTAAAAGGAGAATGTCTTGACCTTGCCCACCTGCTTCTAGTCACAGGCTGGAAGAGGAAATGAGCTTTACTGCTTCTTCCACTCCCAACTGATTTCTTAACTGTGAATGAATGAGTCTAAATGAAGAAAGTGCTTATTTTCACACCCATTAGCTAAATTGAAACCAAAAGTCACTCTACTAAACATGTTTCTCCGTAACATAAAACTAAAGTCTTTGCATTAAAAAGGGCAAATACAAAACAAGAAATATCAGTGATATGTGATGTTTCAAAACAATCTTAATAATTAAAATTAGGCTCCTTCTATCCTGTGCCTTTGCATCTTGACTTGAAACTGGCAAATCAAGGGCAACAACTGGCAGAGCTGAAGAGAGTGGTTTGTCTGAAACCTGTTCTCTGCATGACCTCTTCCACTGGGCAGCCTGAACCATGTTCACAAAACAACAGGGCCTGAGGGCACCAGGCCTTCTCCCAGTGTACAAGATGTCATGGAGATTGCAGAAGGAAAGGACAAAAAGGAATGGAGAAAAGGAAGGTGGTGGGAGGTTGGGTGCATTGTCTGAGGCCACACAAGAAATTTGTGGCTTTCAGGTGAGCCAGCCACTGGCACCTGTGGAGAGGGTGTGCTGATTTCAGTGACTCTTCCCCAAGAAGCCAACTCAAAGATATGTGAATTATCAGCTGTCACCCAAGTGTCCCCTCACAGTGACATTATCATTCATCAGCTCCTGGTAGAGTGTGTCCACAGTGACTTTGGAGGAAAAACCCTTTATCTTTTGTGGTAAATGACATTCTGCTGTATTTTGCACAAAGCAGGAGGTGTCAGACCATCTAGCAAAAAGGAAAGTGATGGAAAACCACTTAGTAATACTGTCAGGATACATTTGATACCTAGCAAACCCCATTTCTCTCAGCTTATTGACTAATTCAGCCTAACTCAAGCACATACAAGTAGCTGGGCTGCATCATCATGTTTGAGGTTGGCACTTACCATGGTAGGAAACTTAGCCTTCACAGTGGAGGTCTGTTAAATGCACCCCCACAGAGGTCACTTGGCAGAAGACTGTAAACTACTGTATCTCGTGGCAGCCAGTGAGGAAGGATTCTCTATTTTGACAGCAGCTCTGCTACCAAGAGAGGACACTATGAATACCAATGTGAGAACAGATTACAACAAATAAATTGTCCTGAAGGAGTTTCACTTTTTTATTCTTGAGAAATTATTATCATTAGCTGGGGAAAATGAGAAGGAGAGTTACCTGCCTTTGCTGGTGCTGAGGCCACAGAGGTAGATAACAGTCTAACCAAATTCCTGTGCCTTGCAGAGATTCCCCTGGGCCTCTTTGCATCCCCTTCACACAAACTCCACAACATCGAGACTGGGGACTAGATGGATCCTATAGAAGAATTTGGCAAAATAGTGACTATCAGGTGTTACTTAAATTCTATCAGGTTGGGGAAGGAGAAACAGGGAATGGAGGAAAAGCACTATATTCTTTCCCCAAGAATGGTAGGGCAGTGGCTACAAATGGAAAATGGTGATTTTTCCTTTGCAACATCCATAAATCTGGACTCCCTTCCTTTACTCCCCACACCCTCCTGGGAGCGTCTGCTGAATTGTAGCTCCCTTGACATGGCCTTCAGAGCAGTGTGTGGCTTTCAGCCACAGTATTTCTAGCTCTTTTTGGGATACAAACTTTGGGCTTCATTCAAGAAAGCACTTAGGCATGTGTAATTCTTTAAATTTCAATGTGACTATTCATGAGCATAGAGTTAGCACATATTTAATTGCCTTCCTGAATATGAGCCAAAATAGAGACTATCCCAGGAGTGCAGGGGAAAAAAGACTTAGTTTTCATTGCTTTAATAGACATAGTTGCTCCACTTAGAAGCATTTGCAAATGGTTTGAGAAGGTTTGGGACTTCTAGCAGGCACATCTCTAGAGGGTGAAGCAGGCAGCCAATCCCCCCACAAATAGGATCAGGATCACTGGTGTCTGCAATCACCCCAAAGGGGAGGATTCACATGAGAACCGATACTTTTTCTCATTTTTTTTATGTCTGCCCAACAAATGCTCATCTCTGAGGCTCTCCCTCTCTATTTTTGAATTTGTCAGTTTTTATTAATGTCCTTTTGGAAAAAGCTCTGGATTTAAAGTATTCAATTGTGCTGGTAAAAATGGAAGAGAAAACTTTTGAAGTGCCTCATTTTTAAGACTCTGCTTTCCTTTGTAAAAATAACTAGAAAATGATCAGCCGAAAACCATCCTTTTTATGTTAACTAAAACATGGTAACAAAACAGAAGTACAAGGCTAGTAAGGATGGTATATTTCCTCCTAAATCCTACAGACCTCCTCTGCATTCAAATGAAATAGTTATTGAGTGGGAAAACCCATCAAAATCTTTAGTATTTAGCACCAGTTCTTGGCCAAATACCCTTTCGACTTTTCAAAAACAGCTCTAAAACCTGCTGTGAGTTGTCAGTGAGTAGCAGGAGTTTCCATTTGGCTTTTCAACTGTAAACAGTGAGCATCTGAAACGCCGATGAAATTTAAAGGATGAAGCATTTTCCCCAATTAACATCCATTTATCCACCTATTATGGTGGATACCTCCACATCTACGATGAGGATCATCTGGTCTTAAAATAGATGTCTCTTAGATGGCTAATGGAGGCTGAGAAATCATTGTTTATTTTTCAGACTCCAGTCTGCAACACTGGCAGCTAACAAGAGAAACCTCCTTTCCCCAGGATCCCTTTGAGTGGTGGCTTGGCCCAGGCCAGCCGTGTCCCACATCCGCACGTGCCAGGCCGGCTGAGCCATGCTGGAGATGGGCACAATGAGTGCTGCTGCTGCAGGCTCACAGGGTCTGGGTGCAGTCATGTGTGGCAAGGCTTCCCCCTTCATCACCTGTGTTATTTTCACTGGCTCCCTGTGAGAGGTGGTGGAGGAAGGAGGTTAATCAGGACACAGAGTGTGCGTGTCCTGCTTGTGGCAGCATCGGATGTGACTGCTCAGCACTCTGGGGTGGAGGATGGGTGTCTGGCCTCTGCCCTGGGCTGGAGAGGGCGTGTGGTGGATGCCTTGATAGCATGAGGCTCCTAGGGTGCAGAAAAGTCCTCTTCCTGTGGAGAGAGGCACAGCCTGGGATAAGGCTCCTCCTCTCCTATGGCACTGCAGAATATGGGAGGGGACGACAACGTGGAATGGCTGGGATGTGATGGGGTCTTGGCACAGTGCCTGTGTATCCCACCTCTCCTGCCCTTTCTGCAGATGTGCCGCTCCTCATAATGTAAGGGCTCCTTCACCTAGAGGATCTTGGGCCATTCCAAATTTTGCAATGGGCAGAGCTCTTTGGGACATAAGGGTGAAAGACGATTAAGCCACGGTCCTTCTCTGTCCTGTAGGAAATGGGGTCAGTGTGCACAGGAGCGTGGGGCTGATGATGCTATGCAGCAGAGCATACTGCTGATTCTGCAACGCGCTTCTCTGCCCGAGGTGACATGGGAATGTTTCCCTGATGGAGGCCAGAGGAGTGCTTTTGAAAGATGCGTGAGAGAATGCCAAAGGTAATTTCTACTTTAGCTGTTCCTGAGGAGGTTGGCCCAGAAAGGGCAAAACACAAAGGTGTACTCCCATTTACACACAAGTACATTTTGTTATGTTATGTGTGTGGATGGTGATCATGATGGAGAGAGGTAACAGAAAGTTTGCCCAAGAAAATGGCAATTCTAAAGCAAAGCTGACGTATAAAAAGGAAGTACACTACAACTGAAAGGACTATTTTCCAATTAGGAAACCTTGACAGTTCACTGTTGTTTTTTTTTAAAAAAAGCTTATTTCTGAATATAAAACCATGCTTATAGTGGCACCTAGTGGCTATTATGTTTATGGCGTTCTCTGCAGGAGGGCTGCAAGGGTAGGGCTGTTGGCAGCACTAGCCTTTGTGTCCAAGGTTGACTTTCCAGTATTTTTCTTGTGCTGACGCTTTTTATTAGAGTGTTGTCTGATGGACCAATGCAAAGATCAACACTGAAGTCACAGGAGTCCCAGACTTCAGGGTGAATGCTGGGTTAGAGTGCCTTAAAAAAAATAGGTGAAGTTCCAGACTCAGATTTTCACTTTATATCAGAATTAGAGAGGACAACTTTGAAAAGACAAAAATTTAGAGTGGTTCATACTGATGAAAGCTGGTGGCAGCTCAGATCCAAGTTCCTATTTCATGTGAACTTTTAATGTGTCAGGAAAGGGAAATCCACATGAACAGGTTTACTAAAGGGCTTGTGAGAGCTGGGTTCTGGCTGTGCCCCTCCTTACACTCCCTGGGGTCCACCCAGTGGCACAGAGTCAGGGCATTTGGTAAGAGATGGACTGTGCCTTCTCCTGCTAGTGAACACCCTCAGCACGACACTGACAGCCAGGCTGCTGATAAAATGACCCAGAAAATGCTCTCAAGAGACTAATCTTGTAGGAGAAATCTTCCCACAAGACAGAAAGAAGAGTGAGAGAGGTCAGTGTGACCCCATGCCTGTGGCCCGGCTGCCTGTCTCCTGTGCCTGTCCTCCATCTGCATCCACCTGACATGGAGGGGACACTCTCCAGCCTCTCCTCCTGGCTGTCTGCTGGCCTTTGCTCCAGGGCAGCCTTCCCCTGACCCTTCTTAGGGCTTCACCAGGAACCCCAGCTTCCCTGATCCTGTAATCCCAGCTCTCCTCAGACCTACAGCCTGCCAGCTCCTCACTGCTCACAGCTCCTGGCATTTCTTTACCCCTCTTTCAACCTGCTCCCCAGCTGTGTTTGTCCCTTTCCAGTTCTGTGGACATCGCCAATAGAAATATTGGGGTTATGCCAGTTTTCCCAGTTCAGGTTCTTCTTCTGTTTTATCTGTCTTTGCACTAGCTGGCCTTTCCACCTGCATTGAGACCTACACCAGGAATTTCAGCTACTCATCTGGCCCAAGCTTATCTCTTCCCTTGTGGCCCTTCCTGCTGTCCCTTTTTGCAGAGCTCAGCAGGTTTTGCTAAGAAAACCAGTGAGCTCTGTTGTGACCTACCATCTCTCCTGTTTGACCCACTCTGCCCTTTACACAAGCACAGCTTTGACTAACACAGGTATTCTGGGGATTACAACCTCTCCTCCTGTGAAGGTCAGATACAACAGCCATGCCTCTGCTACACAGCTCCAGTGGCCAAGGAAGAGGGCCTTGAGCAGGGGCATGCCATGGTCTGTAGGGTTAATTAGCAACGTCTTGACACACCAGAACTCTCTCCTCAGTGCTGAAGCGTACTCCAGGAGTATTCCTAGCAGACTGCAACAGCTGGACAAGGATACCTGGAGCTGTGAGAAGGTGGATGTTGGACTCTGAAAGCAGTCTCAGGCAACATTTCATTTACTAAGGTAGCTGTAATCAGCCTCATCAAAGCTGTTATGATGAATGACTCACTCATCAGCCAGAAGATGAAACAATTCCTTACTGAACAGCTCTCTGCTCCTTTCCACTCAGCAAAAAAGGGCTCTATTGGCATGGCTGTGCACATCCCATGAGACCTGCCCTTCCCTGACATGCCTGTCAAAAAGGTGTCACACATTTGGGGAAGCATTGAGATAAACTCACACCAGAAAGACCACCAAGGAGCTTCAGACCATTCATTCTTTTTTCAGAGATTCCCAGGTAACTGTGAGGTGAGAGGAGGATCACCACACACTTGCTCTCTTTCTGGCATGGTTCCCCAAGCACCTCCAACTGGCCAGTCTCAGAGTGTGGGTGTGTCCTCGATGGCTACTCCTCTTTGCTTGCCCTGCATGCAGCCACAAAAGCAAGTCCAGGAACAAGAGCACTAAGGGGGATGTTTTCTTCAATGTGAGGACAGATAGAATTATACACAGTAAATGTTAATGTTAAAACAAGTCAGGCAACTGCACTGGGGAAGACTCAGAGAGCTCATGTGCTGCAAAAGCCCAAGGGAGTTTTATCTTATGTGCATACCTTACATTGTAAAGTATGAAATATTGTAGCTAATGAGTCCCATTTACCTGAGATGTTAATACATCCACATCCTGTGCCACTTTATCTTTTGACATTTTAGAGCTTCCTTTTTTTTTAATGGAAGCCATAATTTCCTTGAGTATATTATCATGAATTCATTTAAACACCTAAAAGCTCAGCTATACTTTAATTGTGACATAGATATTGGCAATGTGAAATCTGATTTTGCAATGCAAATGCCTGTCTATTAGCAGAATATTGTAAATTTGATTTGGAGTCTGGAGCAGCAGCTGTTTATTCAGTTAGCAGGTTTCTTGCGGTTTGTGGTTTCTTGTGGTTTAAACATTTGCAGGGTGTAGACACTAACGAGAGCACTGAATTGTTTATGGTGATCTTTGAAGCAGAATTGCAGATTTGTTATGAATTTTTGCCAGGCCAGCAGCAACATATTAACCTCTCCTTATGCAAAGTCCCACATGCAGAGTAACCTCTCTAATCCAGCACTTTGGGACCATGACATCATGCAGGTCAGTGAGAGTTTATGCTGCTACCATTTGGCAGCTGGTCACGTCCTTTCTGCAGATCTCTTATCTGGAGAGTGGGCTTTTCCCCAGAATACACCAGTCAGGCATTAATCCAAAAACCCCAACAAACCAACAACTCCCCCAAATTTTTAAGTGCTCACAGCAGAAGCCCATGTAAAAGTACTGGATAAGGCAGCAGGTTAGTGATCATCTCAGCAACTCATGATCTAGCTTTGTAAAGCCAGCTCTGCACTGGGAGTGCATGAAGGGGTCCTCCTCAAGGAAAATATATAATTGGCAAAAACATATTGCCCTGTGGAGGAATGGGAAAATTATTCTCATAAGCCTTTTCTACCTAATTCTTGATGACATGCCTTCTTCCTCTAGGTACATTGCAAAAGGGAGCCCTCTAGAGTAAGTGTCATAAGGGAAGATCTTGGTTCCCAGATGCTTTGCAGTTGGTTTCATTTTGTGCTTCAGCTGTGAAGGTTCATGGAATTCAAGGATTTATGTTGCAACCTCCAGCTCAAGGGAAGCACAAGCTGCTCACATGGGCTCAGGACATCCTGCCAGCAGAAAGATCTCATCATCTGTCCCCTAAGCATCCATCAAAGACAGGCTGGAAGGGTTGGGAGACCTTTGTACTGGGTCAGACTGGTCATTCTCATGCTCCCTAAAATGAATGGGTGAATGAATGCTAGGGAGCAGACACCCCTTTTACCATGCTAGCTTTCACTTTTTGTACTTTTATGAATCTTTCACAGCTGCTGAAGTCCCATGTAAAGGCAATGCTTCTCCTTTTCCCATTGTTATCCATCATCATGCATTGCTCCCAGTCCCACTTACCTATGTACTGCCAGTACTGCCAGGTGTCATGTCCTATTTATTTCCTTTTTCTGTAATGAACATGCCTTTTCCTCCCCCTGCTCTCAGCCTTCTCCAAGAAATCAGCAAATCCAAGCTGCTTGGCTTGTGTCAGCTGCAGTGGAGGGGAGGAGCAGAAGGGCAGGAAGAGAAGAGTCCTCATGGTATTGGTGCTGTGCCAAGAAGAGACCTAAAGGGGAATAAAGGAACAGTAGAAGGAGCAGGATGAAAATTGGAAGTAGAACTTTGGCCCGAGGAAATCAAGTGGCATCTGGTTTGTGTATGGTTTCTTGCTTGCTGTTGACTGAATGCCAGATTCAGAGCTGCTCTGCTCCTGTGACAGCAGCCCCAAGGACAGGAGGGTGCAAGAAGGCCCTCAGTGCTCAGTGGAATGGACATCCTTCAAAGGAGGCACAGCAGACCTCGGCCAGCTACAGCCCTCCTGAGCTGCCTCTCCATCCCACCCATCCCAGAGGTACCAGCTCTGATGGGCCCTGCAGCTTCCTGACATCTCCTCAGCACAGAACTGCTGCTGTGCCAAGGCTAACTATGCCCCCTCCATTCCTTCTGCCATTTTGACTAAAGCACATAGCAGCAGCTCAGGTAAATTACAGGCCTGCACCAAAAATTACTGGGTGTAACTCCCTGGCCTGAGTTGAAAGGATGATAGACCTGGGGATTGCAGAACTTCCCTTGTAAGCCTGGGAAACCTGTGGCTTTACACAGTATTGCAAAGTCGTCTCTTTTCCCAGTCCCTTTTGTTTACAACCCCAGTGGCAGTGCTTTCACTATCTTGGGCAGCTGCATAGCTAAAGGGTTACATGCCTGTGTATTCTCTGGTCTTTCTTTCTAACCCAAAACCACCATAGAGAGTGAGAAATTCTTGCTCAGAAATTACTGTCAGGAAGGCAGTGTAATGCATTTTGATTTTAATGGGATTTCCCATTTCTTCTTTTTCAGCTCTCACACCAAAGTAACAGAAACAAGCAATTTTTCCTTGAGTACCAGCCTGTGGTGGCTTCTCCATCACATGTGGCAGCTTGGCCTTAGGCTTCCACCAGGACTGAATTCTCTGCACAGTGTCTGACTTCAGGCAATGAAATATCTGAGAGAGTGAAGTTGTTTGGGTGAGAAAGACACCATAGCTTTTGTTATTGCTGTCCTTTTTAATATTGGACTAGAACAAGGGTAACAACAGCAAAATTAATTTCCATTTCTTTCCTCATCAGATGTCATAGCAGAATCAGAGATAGTTATGTAAAAGCTTCCCCTCAGTCTTCACTGCTGACCCGGAGTGGGCTTCAGATTTCAGTGTTTTAATTCCTCTACAATTTTTATCCAGTTTTGTCCCAGCTTAACTTGGGAGACATCTCTGTGCCAATATGCTCTCTGCTGGGTTGTCTGGTGGGTGCTAGGGGCTAAGCCCATTGTGCTTTGCCCTCTGCAGGGATGCATTTCCTGTCACTCCTCACTCTCCCATCTGACTGAATTTCTGAGCTGCATCCTGGTTAACACATAAACACAGAGGGATTCCAGGCATGGGAACATGGCTCACAGGAGCTGGAGGTGCGCCACTGGTACAGCTTATAATGAGATCCATCTGGAAGAGAAGGCAAAGGGAGCACTGACTGGCAGGGCAAAACATTTTCAGGAGTTGTCATCTGGCACAGTGCCCTTACCTTCCCCTGATGGGAACAGCCTGTCTTTGTCAGAGAGGCATGAAGGCTTCGTCTTGAGTCACCAATGGCATCAGCCTCCAAAAATACCTTCCTGCTTTTGGCACAGACCTGATTATTAGGTCAAGCATATTCAATACCCAGTAACTAACACAGGAGTTTGGCTGTGACACATGCTGATTGCAAAAGGCATCAGGCTTCACCTGATGAAGAATTGTTCAATTAGTTAATGAGTTGCTCTGAAGGAACAGAGAGTGTCAAAAGACCAGATTTTGAGGTATTAGCTGCCACTTCTGGAGAGACAAAAATCGGAGTATGAAATGGTGTACATAGACAAGTTACACTGTTTCCAACCAGTGTCCTTCTCTCTGGACCAGAATGGGGTAGCGGGGTGATGAGGCATGACTGTCTTTTCTTTCAAAAAGGTATTTCCATCCCAGAAAGTTTAGTGTTCCCAACACTTATGGTCCTTTCCATCCAAATACTGCTTCTCTGTATAAAAATACTTTTAAAAGGATTTGACAAAAACTCACCCAAGAACAACCAAATACACCAGCAAGCAGAAACTTTGGAAGCTCCCTCAGGACTACATTTCTACTGCCTCTTGAATTTGTGAGACTTGCTTCCCATGGTAGTGGGGCACCACTGTAATGCTGAGCTGGGCAGGGATGATGCCATTTGCAAATTAGCATCAGCCACTGTATTACAGAAATTGGTTTGTCAGATGCTCGTACAGATGTTGTAGCTCCAGAGCATTTAAAGAGGCAAAGCGTAACTCAACAGCTCCAAATTGGCTTTTAGAGGAGGAAGCACTGTGCTTAAGCTTTGCCAAGAAAAGCAGCATAAGCAACTCTTCTGAAAAAGCAATGCTGCTACGCCTCATGATGCTTGAGCCTCCTGTGGTGCCAGATGTAGCTAGTGTTTTACTATTTCTTTCTTCAAATAGCAGTGCTCAGGGGGGATAAACTTTACTTAACCTAATTAATTTTAATCACAGCTTTCAAATCTCATACTGTGCAAAGAATTACAAATTGGAATACATTAATAGAAGCCATGGTTTATGCTGCAAGCTAATCGGGAAGTGCGCATTTACATTTTCTGCATGAGTTTGCAATTACCATTAAAATAAAATTCAGTTATGTCCTTTTAAATCACTAAAATGTGAATAACAGATTGAGCTGGTCCCATTTGTTGTAGAAAATTACTTGAAAATGGACTAGATTTCGAAGAATTAAATGATTCTTAGTGAATAAGAGGTTTTAGAAAATGATTTCCAGTCGTCTAGAGTTAAGGTGCTTCCAGGCATTCTGGTTTGAACAATCTTTCTTTAAAAATAATAGATTGCCTACCTACTTCGGTATGGGTTCATGGAAGGAACAAAGAGTTCTCCCACGAAGCCTTGGCTGTATCTTCCTTTAAGAGTTAACCAGAGAAGTATCTCAGCTGACCACATGCAAAATCTAACTCTAAAATACCACAGTACTGAGCACTAGGTTATGAAATTTTCTTCCCAGTGGGGAGGTTCCTTTTCATGTTATGAAAGAGGGATGGGTTGGGGATAAAAATACCCCTAAATACTAAAATGAAGAAGCTCTGTATTATCATTACTAACATGAAACTCCTCCATATGTCTTTGAAATAGTAATTCTGGTAGGACCAGGCAAAAAATTTTACATACACCCAATGATTTAAGAGCCTTTGTCCCATTTAAAAAGAATAAATGTATGCTCTTGGAAGACTGATCCCTCTGGCCACTGCTGGTGACTGAGGTCCATTCCCCAGTGCCTGGCTGTGGGATCTCTGGACCACTTTTCAGCAATGTCCACTCCTGTGGGAAGTTGGGTGTCAAACTTCTGTGGTCTGTGTCACCCCAAGTCCGGGGGCACCAATGGCCACAAAAGAAGTAATAATAGTGTAGCCCAGGCTTTGCTGATACATTTGCCAAAAGACCTGCTTTTTTTTTTTAATGGGACTGTTACTCCAGATAAAAATGGTTTGGCCAACTGGCACTCATCTTCAAAAGTGACTTGATCTTTTAGGAATGCAAGTCCCATCCACTTCAGTGAAATGTGGGCTTCAGGGTGCCAAACACTCTGCTGACCACAGAGCTCAGATCCCTAAGTCATTTGGTTCTTTGAGAAGGTGTTATCTCATTAGAAATGGTCTCATTTGCTAGAAAAGTTGAATTGTTCTGACAGGAGCATTGTCCTGAGAAGTGTATAGTGGTGCAGTCTGAGTGTGCAAAATTGGTTTTAATATAAAACTTTACGTCATAGTGACAATGCTCAAGAGAGTACAGCAGTGTTTGCATTTATTTCTGGCATTTCTGGCATAAACCTGCTGCTGCAATTTTTTTTTTTTAATTCAAAATCATGTAAAATGAAGCAGTGCAAGCTCTAGAGGGAAAACCACAGTGTCATCATAGTTTGTACAGACACAGAAACAGTTTATTCTTTTGTATAGCAAAAAGGTCGAAGTGCATGACTTGGAGTAAAACACAAGCAGATGTGTCTATTATAGATGATAACCTTTAGCTCAGTTGTAAGCTCCATGCTTATTAAATAATTGATACTACATCACAATTTCAGGAAAGCCTTCTTTAACATGCTGAGTTAAATAAAATGGTTTGTCATAATACTTTTTTTCTAAAACATAATATAAAGAACAAACATTGACATGGAGACCAACAGGATGAAACTTTTCCATCTTATTAATCAGATCCTTGTACCTAAAAGAGCACTGAACCTCACTAAAATCCCTGGAAGAGGAAAATTAGCCATGTTTTCATGGTGAAATATCACTTCAAACTTGTATTTGCAAGAGGAAGCTTGCCCAGGGTTTCTACTCTTTAAAAATGCAGCCTAAATGCTCTGTAGAGTGCTCATAACCACAGAATGATATAAGTAGCTTTAAAGGAAATGATGAGCTGATTCTTAACTGATGTAAATCGCCAGAGCTCTGCTAGAGTAAATGGAAATTTATTCAATGGACAATTTTAATTTTAAATAAGATACAGATTGCAGATCTACCAAAATAGTTTCCATATACTTTCTTGAAATTGCAATGAGAAAAGGAAAATACGCTTTTTCACCCTTCCAGTTTCCATAGGTGATTGTGAGACTATGTGCTCATTTGGCAGAAGGAAATGTAAAAACACACACCTCATTTTCCTCTCTGTCACGTTCTGGTAAATTGCTGGTAAATTTAAAAAGGTTGCAGTGCTGCCAAAAGGTAGTCAGAAGGAGCATGTAGTTAAATGCAGAGATGCTTCACCTCCATGTGATTCATCTGCATCTTTTATGCCAGGTAGGAGGATGAGAGTGGTGCAAAAGTCCCACTTCTGCCTTCTAAAGAGCCCCGCTCACTGCTGAAATAGAAGCTGGACCCCAGCAAGTGCTTTTTGAACTTTTCAGGGTTAAAGGTGAGCAGCCACTATGGATATGGATGCTTACACCAGGGCTTACGATGGAGCAGGAGAGACCTGAACTTGTCCTTCTGCTCTTTGGCAGCTGCTGCAAATACTGCAAGCACCCTCTGGTCATTTCAAAGGCTGCTCTAGTGATTCATCTTTGTGACTTTAGGCACTGTGCTGTGGTTTGGTTGGGATTTTTAAATGTGGAATTTTCTAAACCAAATGAAACCCACAAGGTATTTATTAAAATAAATACAGGTCAATTTCAGATACCTCTGAGATGAATGCTTCTTAATGGCTATAATCCAACTTTTTTTTTAAGTTCAAGCCTGTCCAACTGCAATCAAGGTCAGCCTAGATTTTAAGTAGGCTCTTTGTAGTAGCTGCAAAGCCCAGCCTCTCCCCAAGAACACATTTTCCTCGTTCTTACATTATTAACAATGTCTGATTTCAGGCACATAAAGCCCCCAAACCATTTTGCACCCATTAGAGAGACTTTGTGCATTGAATAGGCTCCTTGTGATGTTCCTTCCGAAAAATTTTGGACCGTAAGGGGGAAACAACTGCAATTCCCATTTCCAAGTGGTAAAGCAGCTTTCAGCACCACCAGCTGACTACTTAGTGTATTTTAATTAGCTCGAGAACGTTCCCAGGCCACTGCGCTGAAATGAAATGTGCACGCAACTGAAGACTTGCTCATTGGCAATCAAATTTTTAAGTTACCAAGCCTGCAGGAGTCTCTTTGTAGAGCAAAGCTGCTTCTTCAGAAGCAGTGATATTCCTCTGGGGGCAAGGGGGAGGAAAAAAGGCCATGTTTTTGCATAATCTCAGCTTTCAGCAGTACAAAATTCACGGCTCTGTGGGAAATGACAAGACAAAAAAGTCTTAGTAAATATGAAGTCCTCAGTGCTCTGGCATGTTAATGCAAGGGAAAAATTGCCTTTCACAAAAGAGATTATGAGGGTTATTTGGCACCATTTCTCTGTCCCCAGGTCATGACTCAGGGTCTCATCACTGTTACAGAGCAGAATCCTATGGTTTGAAGGGCTCTGTGAGCAGTATAGCTCAGAAAAAGGGCTTTGTCCTGTTGCTCAGCTCTCCTTCTGCAGAAGTCTCTCACGTCCAGGAAATCCAGGTTATTGCATGCTGTAATTTAGCCCCTGCTGGCAGTCTTAGTATTGTTTAATTAATTTTTTCAAATTTATTGCAGTTTCTTGCAGATCCAGCGTAAATGCTGTCTGTGTCTTGGCTACTGCAAAGCTGACACTGAGAAATTTTGCAGAAAAGCTACTTGCACTTATGATCACTTACACAGTGAAAAAATACTGTTCTGTGTACTGGTGTGCTCAAGCAAAAAGGAATAGTGCATTTTTCTTTTTCACTTTGTCTGAATTGAGAGGCTAACGTGTGTCTATCATATATTTATCTCTATGTATTGGCAAACATGGTCAATGATTAGGTTGTTTAAAACTCATGTGTGCCCATATCCAGTCATACAACAAAGATTACAGGTAGAGGGTGACATAAAGCCTCTGTACTCAGATAAGCTTCAACGATGAAGAATATGGGAAAAAAGAAATGGGAGTTGTGCATGAAGGAGACATTGATCAAAATATTGACTGGTCCTTTCAATCAGTTTAGGGTATAAGTAGCAGAGGTTGTGGGCATGTTCCTCTGGACAGATACTGGCCTTGGCTGGCTTCCTGGCCAGGGGTGCCAAGGATGGATAACAGAATCCCAAGCTGAACCTGCACAGAAATTTCTGCAGGACTCAAAGAGGTCCTCCAGGAGAGGTCAACTCTCCCAGCAAGAGATGATAAATCAGATCTACACTAACATAGCAATGATTCACTGAGAGTAAACACAGAATAGTGCCATTCTGTAGTGTGCTGGATTCTGGCTGTACCTTCCTGAATTCAGCTGTGTGCTTTGAATAAATGCAAGAAACTCTGGCATTAATATTTTATTTTTACTTTTTTTTCCAAGTAGAGGGAGCTTGACCTGGTTTCTCAAGCCAAGTAGGCCACCCATCAAAATGATGGCGCTCCAGGGAACCAAGTGTAACTGAGCTAAGTTAAGAGACTCCCACAATTTACTGTTCTGTAGAGCCCTAAAGGTTTTCTGCAGATGTAAGAGAAACATTTATTTATTTAATTTTGGTTTGCTCACTCATGGGCATTGCAAGAAAGAATTGCATTTTTATTTACAGCTTTGCAATCACTGCTAGATTCGTAAAAGAAAGATGATCTTATGTTTCCTGTGTTCTAAGTAGCAGAGAAAATAGAGCTTGGTGAGAAATTCTCTGTTCTTACAAGCACTGCATGTGGAAATACAGCTTTAGACACATTCTTTCCTAACTGCACAGAGTTTAAATGGAATTAAGCACAGTCACTTGTACCAACCAATGATCATGAAGTGTATAACAAATCTCTGTTAACCTCTTCCATTAACAATAAATGATACCTTAATTTTAAAATTATTTTGCAGAATTTTTAACAAGAAACATTGTGTTTGGTTTAGAATATTTTACTCTCTCCTTGACCCATAAAGTTCCTTGGGGCATTACCAGAAAATTGTCTCTTAGGTTTTTTATTACATTAACAGTTATGATCCTGAAAAGGATTAGGCACAGTCGGCTAGTTAGTAGCAAGCCCAAAATTCATGGTCCTTTATTAAAGCCTTTTTTATGTAGGAGACACCTTATCTCATACTAAGATGTAATTTCATCACCCACCCTGCTATGCATACCCAAAAGATGAACTCATTTATTCACTGTTATCCCACTTTCACAACAACAGCTGACCTGGTATGTAATTGGTTTATTTCCATTTACATCAGCTTAATCAACTCAAACAGTTGAGTAAATAAAAAAGTTCCCAATCCTCGCTAGCTAAAAGGATGTTTCCTGGATCTAGCCATGCTAGATCCAGGAAACCTCTCCTGAACTGTGCTGCTTAACTGATAGTTATGCAGTGACGGGATCACTGGAGCCCACCATATACATTACCAGAATGACAGGCAGGAAACATGAATCTTATTCCCAAATTCTTATTCCTTTCTGGAAGGTCAGCTGTGCTCCCTTGGACCTCTGTTTTCCTGTAATCATCCTTTTTGGAAAGCAGTTTGAAGACTTCAGGTGAGAAATGCTCTGCAAGTGTCATATATCAGTAATAAAAGTGGGCCTAATGACCACAACTTTTTCCCATTAAAGACTTCCCATGGAGCCAGCATCACCCATGGAGATGGTTCTGCAGGATTTTGCTGGTGGTTTTACCCCAGGAATCATTGCAAGATGGGCTCCAGTTACTGGTTTATTGTTATAAGCCTATGCTGAGACTTGTGCATCTAAATACTGGTGAAAATTCAATCACCAGTGTAAATTTCTTTATTACTTATGCTCTGTGCATTGCCAAAAAAGCTTTTGCCTCCTGGTTGCTGCAATGACATTTTTTACAAGGCTCTGCTGCCCATGAGACCAGATGACAGTGCTAACGACCCATTTCCTTGTTCTCTGTTTCCCTTGCTTATGCCTCTTGTTTCTCCACACTCAATTAAGGAAAAGGAATTGAGGTTAATATTCCTGTCCTTGAAATTAAATCTACCCTTGCCCCACAGTGCAATTAATGAAAACAACTTGGATACAGAGCCTTTCATCTCTAGTTCACTGGTTTATTTAGTAGGAGTTGACAATGACTCAGGCCATTAATTTGTCTGCTGAGTGGCAACCACAGAGTGAATTAGCGACGTCAGCTGGGATTGTAGGCATAAACCTTGCAAAATCACTGCCACAAGTTAACAACCCTGCTGCTCTTTGAGGTGAGGGGTTCTGGTGATTCTGAGACTTCTCCTTGTGTCACAGGTCCAGCCTGCCTGCAGGCACACAAAGAGTATGCATGACCTTGCTGCTCTTGATAATACTAATTCTAGGGGTAATTATATAAAAATGGCTATTATACATCAAACATTAGCCTTGGTCCAACAGGGCAAGTTATGCTATGCACTCATACGAGAAATGTTGGTGAATTATATATTTGGGTATTAAAATATATTGAAGTCCAAAATAATATTCAGCAGCAGAAACACAACAGATGGGTCAAAATGAATGTAGGTCTCATTCTCAGCTTTGTGTCACTGCCCCGAGGTTCAAGTTGTTAAAAAGTCCCTGGCCCTCTAAAAGCCCCAAGCCGTGTCGTAGGAAAGAAGCGGAGTCCTTCAAGGCCTTGTTCTCAGTTCTCATGCATTCTTTATTAGTTGGTATCTCAAAATTTTCTCCACACCCAGCCGAGGTCCGGACAGCAACTGGGACACAATGCGACTGCCCACCGATGGGGCGNTCATCTCTGATTTTCCTCACTGGCAGATGCTGATGACTGGGGATTTCTTGAGGTATTCACAAATGCTAAAGGCATCTGAGAGTAACCTCTCCTGTATCCACCTGTGTAGCCTCACTAGTAAGGCAGAAACACCTATTTTCTGCACCATCCATTTCAGGACCCTGAATTAGGCTCACAGCTTGATTTACCAGCGAGGAATATGTATCTCCCTTGTCTGTGAAGCAAGTGGGAGGAAGTGTCTTTGTGAATACTTCTACCAGCCCTCCAGATACCCTCTCCAAGTCTGAGCTCTGGGAAAATGGTTGGTATGGGAAGACTAGCCACATACTAGCACCATCCCTCTGTGACAGTGAAAGGGTCTTGGCCAGCCCTGGTTCTCTGGGAGAGTAACAATATCTTAGACCAGTTAACAGAGTGTTGGGGGTTAGGTGTTTTTTTTTTTTTTCTCTCTAAAGAATTTTTTCCCCATAAGTTACCAAGGAGACCAAATGTTGGGTACTTAACAGTACTTAACTGAAACAAAGAGGTGGCCAAACTCGGAGGGGGAGATAACGGGAGTTTTGGAGGTAGGAAAAAGGACGGAGCTGGGGGCAGAGGGACTCTCTGTTTTTCTCTCGGCGTTTGGGGAGAGAGAACAGCTGGGTTGCTGCTTGCTGCAAGAGAAGTTCACTGTGGCCAATGGGGTCCAGTCCTGGGAAATCTGCCATCATCTGCTCGCCCTGGAATTCTGAGCTCCTCTGCCGCCCTGCTGGAGCTGGGCCGGCCCTGCTCCGCCATCGGCTCCTTCGGCACCGCTCGTCTTGCTGCAGTGTGACCCTGCACCTCCCCCTGCCCTGCTGGGACATCTG
>VXBB01022792.1:141316-193727 GCA_013399915.1 Illadopsis cleaveri
AACATTAAACCATGTCCCTAAGTGCCACATCTACACAGCTTTTAATACCTCCAGGACTGGAGACCTGGAGTCCCTTTTCTGGGAAGCCTGTTCAGTGCTTGACAACCCTTTTGGTGAAGAAATTTCCAATCAAAACCTCCGCCAGCTAAACTTGAGGGCATTTCCTCTTGTTACTTGGGAGAAGAAGCTGAACCCCATGTGGCTACACCCTCCTTTTTCGGGGAGTTGTAGAGAGCGATAAGGTTTGCCATGAGCCTCCTTTTCTCCAGGCTAAACCCCTGCAGCTCCCTCAGCTGCTCCTCACAGGACTTGTGCTCCAGACCCCTCACTGAACCTCACTGACAGAGACTAAACTTGTAGGAGCTGGATAGAAAAGTTCTGTGCAATTGATTATATTTGCATCTTTTCTCACCCTGTGACTGGGCACCAGGAAAGAAAAAAAAAATCACCAAAATCTGAGTTTTCAGATGATTAAAACCAAGTTAGATTCTTAATTTTCATCACTTTTTTTCACTTTTTGTGATTTACCAAAATAGGATTTTATTAAAAAGATATCAAGTTCTTTACCTGAGGTCCTGCTCCAGGAATAGTTAGATAAAAACTTCTGCTTTACAGAGGGGCAAATTCAGCTGTGAAGGCCAGGTGAAGGCTGAGGTTTATCCAGGAGATGCAGATTACATGGTTCTAAAACCAGTGAACTAAAGCAGCTGAGATTGAAAACTCAGTTTGACCTCTAGCACTTTTTGGGGGGGATCATGGCATAGCATGCAAAATTATCAATAAACCAGCCACATTCAACTACCCAGTGTTGTTAAGGCTTTCCTCTCTTTTTCCTCTTCTTTCTTTCAGATCTGAGAACTCAGAGCACTCAGGGAAGCAACCATGAAAGCCTTTATCACTTGTTTCACCACATGGTTCTTTTGGTAGCACACTCAGAGAAGGGCTTGTGCCAAGGCTACAGGTATACTTTCCTGCTCCAGAGATGTGAGATACAGCACTTTAAATGATCCTCACCCAAATATTTTTCTACCCCAAAACAAATAAACAAAACCCCTCCTCAGCCATCTCTTTGGAACCAGGGTTTCTGATAAGCATACAACTATCACCCTTAATCTCACACTTCACAGTGGCTTTGGTGTCTGCCAGCACCCAAGGACACCCAGAGGGGTGGCTAAACGCTGCTGAGGAAAATCAGCAGCCCTGCTCTCACCACCAGCCCTGTAACCTCAGCCATGGCACTGTGCTGTGGTGCAAAACACAGCGGCACTGACCAGGTTTAACTTTTTGGAGACATCTGTTCAGGGAGAACTCCAGTGACAGGCACAGGCAGGCTCCTCTGGGGCCTTGGAGAACAAAAATGCTCACAGGAATACTTCCACAGTGGTGACTTTGCAAATACGGGTATCCCCAAATGATAGGATGATTCATTCCCTTTTTTAACCTAATCTTTGTAACTTTGCCTGTTTTTGGAAGGGAGTCTGAGTAGTCTAAAGCATCTACTGTATAGATACAGCAGCAAAGCTGCATGAAGTGTTCTCCTTTTCTTAAGCACCTTTTTGGCCACCCCTCTTTCCACACTGCAGGAGCTACCAGGTCAGTCATGTAGCTTTGCACATGACTCAAAGGTGGCAACAGTTGTGATGTCCACACTGCTACTCTTAATGAGAAGGGGAACAGACCCAGACAGAGCTCTTCACATATCCACCTCATCATAGAATGGTTTGGTTTGGAAAGAGCTTTAAAGATTATCAAGTTGCAACTCCCTTGCCATGTGCAGGGACACCTTTCAACCAGGTTGCTCAGACTCCATCCAGCCTGGCCTTGAACACTGCCAGGAATGGGGCATCACAACTTCTTTGGGTGAGGCACTGTCCTCCAGTGCCTCACCATCCCCTGAACAGAGAAAATGTAAAGATTATATCATCTTCAAGCTGCCTACAGATAGGATTTTTTTTCTAATTTTCTGGTATAAACCAAGATTTTGTTCCACAGCACATGCTAAGCCCATAGGTTATATGAATGCAAGTCACCACTTGGTCCTTTGCCTAAAGACCACAGGAGAGCAGTCTATGTGCAGTTGCTCCATTGTTTTTCCTGTTCAGCATCAGTGAGAGCAAAAAAGCATGACCAGGCAAAGGATTCCACCAGGTTGCACGTCAGTGTTAAGGGATTCACAGAATGGGTAAGGTTGGAAGAGATGACAGTGGGTCACCTGGTCCAGCCTCCAAAGGTCTCCTAGACCATGCTACTCATGATTGTATTCAAGCACCTTTTGAGTATCTCCAGTGAAGGAGACTCCACACTCTCCCCGGGCAACCTGTTCCAGTGCTCAGTCACCTGCACACTAAAGTTCTTCTTCATGTTCAGATGGAACTTCCTGTGCATCAGTTTCTGCCCATTGCCTCTTGTCCTATTGCTTGGCACCACCAAGAGCCTGGCTCCATCCTCTTGTCACCTCCCTTCAGATACTCACAGACATTGATGAGATCCATTCTCAGTCACCTCTTCTCCAGGCCACCTACTTCAGCCTTCCCTCATGAGAGAGATGCTCCAGTCCCATCATCATCTTCATTGCCCTCCACTGGACCTGCTCCAGTAGCTCCATGTTTCTTTTGCACTGGAAGCCCAGAACTGGACACAGCATCTCACCAGGACTGAGTACAGAGGAAAAATCACTTCCCTAAATCTGTAATGCTTTTTCTAATGCACCCCAGGACACCATGTGCCTTCTTGACCACAAGGGCATTGCTGGCTCACAGCTTGTTGTCTACCGGCTCTTTTCCAATGTTAATGATTCAGTGATTCTATGATGTGCTCCTCTCCATCCATCTGTAAAAAGAAATGGTTCCCAAGTGCATGACTGCCTTTATTCAAGTTAGAAGGGGAGTACTGGCAAACTATGTGGAATTATGCAGACACAAGCCTGTTATATCCTTTGGAGTTATCTCAAATTTTTAGCTACTTAGTGTAAAGCACACAGCTACGAACAAAAATCTTTTCTTCATTAATGCTTGTTTAGGCTAAAGCCCTAGGATTAGCAGTGCTCTAAGTATTTTAAGACAGTATTTTATTAATAGTTAAAAATCAAAACCACTTAGTCTAAATTTGGTTTTGCTCTTTCATTAAGTACTACTCCATGACCAGAGAGATGTAGCTTCAAAGTTAAAACATTTGAAGCAAACTGCACCAAGTTCAGTGGGAGATGTGAATTGTCTCTGCAAGAAGCAGGAAACTGCTACAGTGGTACAGAAAATAACTGATGCACTCTCACACCTCTATTTACCTGCCTCTAGAGAACGTGATCTTCACAGGCATCATCTAGTGACATTACTGAAGTAAATAAAAACTAAAGAAAGCTCTGGTTTTGGGGGAAAAAAAAAAGACATCTATTCTGATTTGATATACGCAGCTCTCTACAGAATCACAGAATCAATGAGGTCGGAAAAGACCTCTGAGATCATCAAGTCCAACCTATGACGGTACACCACCACGTCAAGCAGACCACGGCACCAAGTGCCACCTTCAGTCTTTCCTTAGGCATCTTCAGGGACAGTGACTCCACCACCTCCCCAGGCAGCCTATTCCAGTATCTAATCACCCCTTCCGTGAAAAAATCCTCCTATGTCCAACCTAAATCTCCCTTAAGACTGTGTCCCCTGTCCTGTTGCTGGTTGCCTGTGAGCAGAGGCTGACCCCCACCCAGCTGTGCCCTCCTTTCAGGTAGGTAAGAACACGTGAGTACATAACACCGTGTTTATATGTACATGTACATCTACACGGGTTTCCCTTCCTAAGATTCTCCTCGTCAACCAGTTCACCAGGAAAATCTTTATTCTGAGGGGTTGGCTGTGCCACACCTTTTTTCTTTGCCCTTGTTTTTTCAAACTTTCCCAGCAAGTTACAGCAGGGCACCTGAAAGGGGTCAAGTTGTTCAGAACACTTCAGAACTGATCTGAAACACAATTTTGTGTCATTCACAGGCAAAGAGACACACTTCTGGCGGTCGTCCCTCTCTCTGGCATGGCAACAGACCCTCTCAAGCCGTAAAATCCAGTATGAACAAGAGACAAGTTCCAGGGAATGGAATTTTTCTGAACTTAAAAACAGAAGACAAGCACTTATGTCTTTGCAGAACATCCACAAGGAAGATGTGGCATTCTTAAAATATCTTTATACTCAGTTATGAGTAAGACTATTCATCCTACACCCTAGTTCTGCATACAGGAAGGGACAAGCTCATAGCAGAAGAATTTTTTTCGGCAGTGGGAACAACTGCATGATGATTATCTTCCACCCATTGTGGGATTCCATGAGAGATCACGGATGCTCTGGCAAGTGCTGGGGCATTACTGCATGTTTGTGGAAGTCTCTCAGCTTTTATTAATTAGACTCCTGACAAAGCAGTAAAACCTTGTAACAGAAAGCCACACTGCTCATTCCTGAATCATATGAAATCATTCACCATTTTATGTACAAGTTTTGAGTTACAATCTTCAACTCCTCATCAGAAAAAAAAACAAACCAAAAAGCCTAAGAAAGCATTTTTGGAAGAACTGCATAGTATACAGAAGCATACCTCAATTACACAATATCTTACAGAACACAGACTGTAACAAAAAGCAGAGCCTGTTACCTTTTCTGAGAAGGCAGTGGCCAGCCAAAACTAGATGTTTCATCTCCATTATTAGAGGAACAGCTTTAACTGAACAGAAGAGTACATGAAAAAAGTTCCTGAACAGTCCAAATAGTTTAACAGAAAAATAAAAGTACACTTGTAAACAACTTTAAAACAAGAGCCTTATGAAAACAATAAAGGTCATTAAAAGTTAAGCTGTTAAACTCTTCTTAGCCCAAACTGCTGTGTTTTACCCTTGTAGGTCTTTTTTATGATAAACAAAATTTTTCATGAGGAAAACCTCAGTGAGAAATCCGGGCAAGTATTTTTTAAATTTTTGGTAAAATTAAGAAGAGGACAATTTGAAGGCAAAAAGTCGAACTCCAAATTCCCTTTGAAAATTAAGAGTGATAAAACCAAACTATTGATTGAAGCCAACAGTGCATGGTAGCACAGCATTTATTTTATAATCTGAGACCCTTTTTAATGTAAACACTGAAAAATCATAAGCAACTGCTAGAAATTACTTTTGTATTATGTACCATTAATCACTGCATTCACTTTCATTGTTCAAACCTTGCCATAAAGTGACTGTTCACATACAACAGTGATTTACCTTAAGCAAATCTCTTTTACTACACAGCAAAATGTAAAAACTGTCCTGTGAAATGATTTTGTGTATGTAACTATCAATGCCTCTGAAGATGAACATCAGTATTTATGCTGCTCTTAATGCTTCAGCATATGTTAAGTAAGCTGCTGATCACTGAGTGTCTCCATTTTGGTAGATGGACAGATGTATGTGAACAGCAATGCTTTGGATAACTTGTGCTATTCCTAATACTAGAGTTATTTTCTCCCCCAATTACATTTTGCTATAAATATGTGTGCCCTTAAGTTGATCCCAATATCAGTTTCAGCTAACTAATCAAATTATCTGTTAAGGTTTTGGGAATGAGAACCCTTGCTTTATTTAAATAAAATGAGGGAAAGGTTCCTAACTCCCAAAGGTTTGCCAATAATAGATTTATTTTCAAGACAGGATGTTCAGTAAGTTGTTTGTCCCCTTTGCTGTTCACATATAGGCACAACAGTACTAATGGTTTTTATCAAGTAGGCAGGAAGAGAAAATAGTGTGAGGTTTTTTCCCCTTAAGGTTTTTCCAAGTTCTGCTCATGGGTATTAGGAACCATTCATTTGAAGTAAGTGTATTTCAAATTTCAGATTACTTCTCTTTTATTTATAGGGCTCAGCAGCTAAACTTCAATTTCCTATTTTAATTTTGCAAATAAGTGTTATTAAAACCCTGCCTGTAACTGAGAACATCAAGAACTTATGTATTTATGTAAGGAATAATTTATCATTTTATACAGAAGTGCCTTGATTTTGTATCAGTTAAAATTAATTCAAAATCCAAATAATCAATCTGCAATGTAAACAAGTAATTATTTTCTCCTATGTAATAATGGTAAATAACAACACTGAGCATCACATATTCCACTCGAGTTCATTAAATGCAATTCTTCAGTCACAAAGGCAGCAGGCATTCTGTGATGAACATCCTTTGAGCTATGTTCAAATGAGTGGAATAACTGAGATTCCTGATAGAGATCTAAGCTATTTCCCTCATTTTCTTAATAGTTTCCACTATTTGCATACTCAATTCCATTTTATAATTTGTTATTTAAAATAAAGTTATTTCCCAAAACTCTTCTCTCCCTATCTAAAACAAATTTATTTACATTTATAGTAAATGCTTTTCACCAAGTAAGTTTTAAGATAAAAGCCCCTAAAACAAAATCAGTAAGGGAGCAAAGCCATAAAGGGAGCAAGTGTTTCAAGGTCTATATTAATTTTCTTTCTGAACTTCCTTCTAAAGATTCTACAGGGACAAAAAATTTAAGGGTTTAAAACACGCTTTTACACATTTTTGATTATATCTCTTTTATACAAGGAACCAACTCTGTCCAGTGATCGATCACCTTCCTAACTTTTGACCGGTATTTAAATGAAACTGCATGTCATTCACCCAAGAAAGTAAACAAAATACAGCCTTTTACTTCAAATATTTTATGAATGCAAGATTACAAGAAATATATTAGTCAAAATGCAGGGCTATCAAGCACTGAACCAAGAATGCCAGCATCAGTTTGCCTACCATTCTGCATGTGGAAAAAATACACTATGTCTACAGGTAAAAGGCATCACTAATGCATCATGAATTACTCTGGTCAGCCAACATCACCTCTGCAGCTTGGTGCATGTTTCAGTTTATTATGAAAATAATCATCATAATAATAGTTTGAGATGAGACACTGGAACAAAACCATTCTTAACAGGAAAGGTTTTTTTTTGCTCTTAACTGAGGTTAACACCAAAAACTAAAAATAAGTTCTCACAATTTAGCAGCCTCCTCAACACTTGTTAGGCTAGCCTTCACACAAGGAGCATGCAAACAGCCACTCTTCTTGCTTTAAACTGAGGGCTATTGGTTAATTCAAGTTACTGTTTTTTCACCCTATTCAATTAACCTGTTGAACTGGATTTCACCTAGGAAAAAGAAAATTAAATGATGTTAAGTGTAGCAGACAAGTACAGATCACACCAAGAAGCTAACACTCATGAGCTGTCATAATAAGGGATAATAATAACAATAAAAAAAATCAGTCTTTTCTGTGCATATTTTTCATTTGAAAGGTCCCAGGAAATCATGATGTGCCTGGCCGCTTCTGTTGCTGATTTCTGATGACCTCTAATTGTTTTTTGCATTGCTGATAGTATGTTGAGAGACTTTTGTTTTCATCTAACAGCTTTTTATGTTCTTGTACTAGACGGGATGTGTTTTGCTGGTCTTTTTCATCCTGGTCCAGTTCTGCTATTAGTTCTTGTCTGAAATAAAAAAAAAAAGTCATTGTCATTTATATTCTATTTCCATTTCTGTGTAGATGACTTCATATGTTTCAAATCAGTATTTAACTATCAATCTGAACTCACAGCTGGTGATACTTTGTGCAAAAGAAGTTGACAAAAGAATGTTATTCTTTAATGTAGTCTGGGGAAAAATTCCCTTCCAAATCAACTCCACATTTAAACTTTAAAAAGCTGAGAGACTGAGCCTCAGTCTCTAAAACTGTCCTTTAGATAATGTCTTTCAGATGTAGTTTTATAGGTCACAGTAGAATACCTAAGAAGCCACACAAAATTTCATAAATATATTCAATTCCAATTTTTGGTATCTATATGTACATTTTAAATCTCTAAAAGGCAACTTAAAATAAAAATTGCAGTAATTTTTGTAACTTTCTAGTGAAGCACTATTTTCTATCTGGTCTTGAATTTATTAAAGCAGTGGAAAAGTAAAATCAAGGAAATTACTTCTGTAACTAGCATTTCACATTACTTATGCTGTAAGTGTTCAACATGTTTTTTAGCAAAGATTTTAGGGGCCCAAACACACTGATAATCTTGTTATAATTTTTTCTGCAAAACTGATGTGGCAGTTTGTTTTACTGCTTTGTTATGAGGTGACAAGAAGGCAAGCTGACAGCAATATTTTTGCAACAGAATAGCAAAGGAGAAAGTTCATGTTAATTAATTGCTGCCATATGGTTTTTAATTACAGTTAAAGAAAATTTAGTAATTGTATGAGGGTTGAACTCATACAACTGAACTAGCTTAACCAATATTAAATTCATCCATCACAACATCTTTTGTTGTTTAAATGCCTATAGACAATTACATTCTGACTAAGAAAAAACAGTTTTGAAGAAACGTGAACAGAGACTTCCTAGGAAAAAAAACAACAAACCCACCAAAACAGTAGGAATCTAAAAGTAGAGAGAGAATAAACTGTTTTGAAACAAATATATTTTAAATAATTTATTGACCATTGGTGCGACATGAATAGAATCAAAATTAAGATATTAACTCTAGCATCATTATCTCCTCATCAAATCTTAGTTACATGTGTAATCTTTTTCACAGTTACATGTGAAAAAACCAAATTGTTCACAGAATACTAAGCCCAAAGTGATAGAGTTCAATCTTACAGTAACGTTTTCCCCCTCATTCTATATGCCATTTCTACTGTACAAAAAGGTTTGCATACACATTTTGCTCATTAGCTAATCCACAAACACCAAGGCAAGCTCCCTGATAACAGCTGCTCTCCTGGAGTGGCCCAGACACTGGTGGTTCACAAGCTAATTATTTGGTCCAGTGTGCAATTATGACCTCTCTGAACTGGTCCCCAGCATCAGGAAACAGAACACAGCAGAACTTGTTATGAACTCAAATTCTGAATCAGCAATGATATATGACCTAATACAACAATATGTGCAGCTGCTTTACTTATACGTGTAAGCAATGGAAGAGGAAAGAGCTTATTTCCAGCACACAAGGAAAAGATACATAACAGCTTTTAAGCATCAGGTCTTAAAACCATGGCAGAAAAAATGTAAGATGAATATTGATAATATTGCTGTAAATGCAGTGCTCGACAAAAGTCAGATATACGATTAAAATTAACTGCAAAACGAGTAACATTGACATATTACCCAAAATTCTAGAATCTGTTACCTAAACAACTATCTATAAACTACAACTGAAAATATTTTAATGGACAGTGTAGCAAATTAAATTCCAAGGTTCTTTAACAGTTTAGGCATTTCATTTGAGATGATGCAAACAGACATTACCAGTTTGTTACATACAGAGATTTGCCATGACCTTATGTAGGACCTGTCCAGAAGAACAGTCTTGGTATTGATTAGGACTTTCCATTACCTGCTCTGAACATTTCATCTGTACTGACCAGCTCAGTATTTCTGAGTTTAAGGTTGGAAAATAATTACACCCTATGAAATGTTACTTCATAAAGCCAGAAATAATAGTCACAGTGACTATTATTTACTTTCTATTATGCATATTATTTCTATTATTATAAACAGACTTTGTGTATAGGAAGCAAATAGAAGTACAGAAAAGGTTAAACACATTTCACTTACTTCCTCTGCAACAGCAATGCGATTTCTGTCTGAACTTTCATATATTCTTGTGCCATTTTGCAGTGCTGTTCAAACACAGCCATAGATTCTTTGGAGTTTGGGCATGGTGCTAGAGGCTGAAAATAAATCAGACATGTTAAAGACTAATGAACTGATATCTTAGTAAATACTGTGTTAGAATGTCTCTGCAGTGTATTTATAACAGTCTTCTAAAAACCAGTAAGCCTTTAAAAATAAGTGTTAAACCATCCCCTGGAAAATATTACTGCACCATTGTCAAAGTTTACTCAAATCTGAAGTTTTTAATCTGACACTTGCCACAAAAAGCAAAGCAATGTTTAATCCCACACACAAAAATAAAGTATATACAACAATTTGATTCAGTAATGCTCAAGCAAATAATGTCTTATTTTGACAGTCAAACTCAGCTTACATTCGGTTTTAGGGATCATGTTTCCCAGGGCTTGTTTTTAATAGCTTGACCAAATCTGAGTCAACCAATCTCAGATTACATAATATATTTTTTTAGCCTTGGTCAAAAATTAGACAGAACATAAACCCAGGTAAATATGTGTCACTATATTTTGCAGCCCCAAAGTCACGTGTTAGAATGAAATGCAAACTTGAGAATCTAATAAACTGTATATTTATTACCTGTAACTGATGATCTAATGTGAGATATGCCATTGGGATGGAGTTATCTGACCCATTGGTCTCTGTAACAACACCAAGAAAACTTCAATGTACTTAAAAGGAGTTAATTCTATTCTTACAGGACAAAAACAAGTCTAAGTAATTTCACAATACACAATCTGAATGTGGATAAGCAGATGGAAATAGCAGCGTTCCAATCCCAAGGCAGATGAATCATTTTGTTTTTCTGATAGTTAAGAACATCAAAAGTATGGTCTATCTTATCCAGAAAAAAAAAAAAAATGGTTATCAACCTACATTTCTAGAAGCCATGTAACAGCACACAGATTTTAAAAATACTATTTTGTACAGTTTGCAATAATCTCTGTTCACAAAAAAACTGCCATTTCATTCTTGTTTATGAAGGATCAGCCAGCCAGCCCATGCATCTAATGACTTTAAAATTAGAAGCTGTGCAAATCAGCTCTGCCAAAATAAAATAAGCACAACCTCCTGCTCAGTTTTGAAACCTGCTCCCAGTGAGGTCTCTAAGTATCTTCCTCACAACATGCTCTAGAGCATCTTCTTTGCTCCGTATAGATACTTTGTGGGTAGCAAGGAACCCAACAACCAGTCTGTCTCCTGGGCATGGCTGCTCTCTTCTTACACTGCAGTTACTCTGGACTTCTCTAGAGCTTTCATTCCAGATTTAGTATGTTTCTGCACTCTTATCTTTCAGTAGCCCACAATCTGGGGATCACAAGGTTACTGTTAAGCTTTAAAAGACACAGGAGTAAAGACACATGGAGAAACTACTGATTTTACAGCCGCATAATTGCTACTAAAGGGTTATATGGAGGAGGGTAGGTGGGAAAAAAAAGGGGCTGCTTACCCATACCCCAAAAGCACCTGCCACAGAGTAGTCGTGGTAGAGAAACTAAGGTGTTGCCCTCAAAGACTATGCTATTTCCAAGAGCAGCTTCAAAAGGAAACAGAAATAAGAGAGTGGGAATGGAGAAAAAGTGGTTAAGTGTATGCTTGTAAGGAAACTGGAAGGTGGTAAAAATAAAAAGGAAAAAGAAAACAACCCTAAACCAACCAACCAGAGACTTAATCACCACGGTATCTTAAATGCAATCAACATGGAAAGTCCTTCCCTACATTAGACTATTGCCATATATGGACACTGTGACAACGAAAGAATCATTGCAATGCTTCAAAAACACATCAATACATGCAAACGATTCAGGTGACATTCCCAAGTGTTTCAGCACCACGTCACAGAACCGTAAATTTTCCTTGATTGGCCAGATTTGGCTGCATCCTTGTTAGATCACTTTGCTTCATTAAATTAAAAACGTAGCATCTTTTACAGAAAAGCAAAATTATTTCTCTCTTCAGAAATTTGAACAGTTCTTTGTGCCTGGCCTACATAAACCTAGCAAGAAAAAATATACATATGGCACATTCTGTATGTACCTGAGTATAAGGTGAATGATTTCTGGGGGCCAGAAGACATACTTGACTTTTAGCTCCAGTGCTGTGCTGCATTTAAGACCAAAAACTTGGCACAAACTTTTTGGTGCACTGGCTTACGATTTGCAGCTTTCAGTTCGCAATGAACTCTTGACTGGGTAAGAGCTTGCTTCCAAAATATGAGGCAGCAATTCCTGTTAATGCTCTCACTGCCTAAAGGAACTCAGAGTCCATGCTGCACAAGAGCACCCAGAGTGGGCTGCAGCAGTGGGCACAGGCTTGGGGAAGTTGAGTGACAAGGCACTGACTGGGGTCAGGCAAAGCAACAAAGAACAGAAAGAAGAAAACAGAGAAGCAAAACACAAGAGTGTGTTGTCCTCCCATTAACAAGGGGGGAAACAAAGCAAATCTTACATAATCGCCTTATATTTGTAAAATGCAAATGTATTTGGTAAAAAGCATATGTATATATACATATGCGTGTGCAAGAGTCAGTAACCACATGAGTTTCCATTTTGCAGTTCGTTACAGGAAAAGAGTCTGATCATCCAGATGAAAAGATCACAAGAAAAAGATTACAGAATTTGAGGCACTGTGAAGTACAATCTTGAGACCAAGTTTAAGTTTGAACATGTACATTTTGGTAACAAAAATACAATTTTTATTTATATTCTAAAATGGAATTTCTGGGGATCCATTTTTTTCTGGTTCTTTTCATAACAGAATGCATTATGACTTTTAAAATCAAATTGAACTATTCAATTATCTTCCTTCTTATTCCTATTTCATAACGAAAGAAGAGGGATGCTACAGTAGAAGTATCTACTATGTTTCTACAGACACGTTAGTGAATTTAAAACCAGCAGTTGTGTGTGCACATTTACACTCTGCATAAGCAAAATTACAACAGAGATGATGAACAGAAGTAACCTACTCCAGCTGATACTCACCTACGTATCATTTAATTCCAGATGTCAGGGCAATGAAATCTTTAAATGTTTATCCAAAATACAAATGGACAAGACTAAAATGTTCCAAGATGTCTATTCCCCTAATTCCCCAAAACCACACTACAGTAAAAAAACCACTGCTAACAAGATCCTCATTAAATATTACTATCACTGCAATTTACAGTACTTTCTTACAAGCAAAATGCTTACAAGTTCATGTAATTTAACCATCTATAAGAAAGTATTCTTAAAGCATACGTGAAAAACAAAGCAGTAATGTAATGATTGGACTTAGGCAGAACTTAAAAGAATCATGATCTTAATTTCTTAATTCTATTGATGTCTGAGCGCACACCCCATACCACAATCAAATAAATATTTTAATTTTTTTACAGGCAAAAAAAATACATAATAAACAAAGGTTTACCTGCATCATCTGGTGTCCATGGATTACGTGTTGGCTTTTCAGAGGTTGGTCCCGAGGTAGTGATCATTCTCACACTAGGACTAGATGATCTACTGCTGTTTCTACTCTCCTGAAATGACAAAATAAAACAAAATGACAAGTTAACAGATGATTTTTTGAGAAGTTCATTAAAAAGGAAAAAATGAAGAAATCTGAACCTATAATCCTCCAAAATACTCTCCCCTCCCCAAGTTTTTACCCTGAATGCTCTCCTGACAGTTTGGTCAACTTTACATGCATTGCAGGGATAATTTCATCCCCATTTCTTCTTTACTGTGTAAAAGAAATTGATACAATTTTGCTATTCAGCATAACAAAAAGCAGTGCTGAACAATGTGTTCAAGATCTTTATAGAAAATCAATTTTCACACCATCATTCAGTGAAATCTAGCAGCTCAGAAACATAAAGAGGAAATAAAATTTGTTTCCAACATTGAATCAATGAATGGAACTACATTTAATTAAAGGAATACAGCTTAGTAGCTGCACTAGACTACCATGTATTAATCTACAGTTTCCTTCTGGTTCTTTTGTTAACGCAGAGGTTACGTGATTAATCTTCAGAAAACATGAAAAAATAGCTTAATCAAAAAGGATCAGTCAATTGAAGCACATCAATCAGAAAATAAGTACATTCTCCCTTATGATGCAAATTAAGAACTAAACCAAAATTCTGAAGGATGTTTTTTCATGTACTGTTTGACTCCTTCAATCCTTTTGTATACCAAAGCACAAAAACATAATACAGACTTCCTTATTCTACTAAGCTGCATTTTCAGAAATGTTATTTACAATATATATGTTTCTATTTCACATACCCCCTCAGTGACATTAAATTAACAAAGTAAAAGATTTAAGACGGAAAGCACCAGCAAGTTTCTCAGAAAAAAAAGAAGTAAAAAGAAAAGATTCTATTAAAATACAACTATTTTCAAGCTGGTGTATTCATCATGAAATGATTCATTAAATGAATCAGTTTTTCAAAAGAAGCATTCAAATATACATTAACTAGAAACTGTATTTCTTTATGATTTTATTTCCAAATATCCTACTTTAAGTTTTAAAATTCAGGTTTCCAGCCAAGTAACAATCCAAAGAATAACAAGATTCTACACACTGAACATCCATTATTTCAAGCGCAGTCTTTCTTCTGTGATGTTGATTAAGCATTTTGTGTTTTATGTTAATATCTAGAAACAAGACAATAAACTGTAGAAATAATCTGATGGGTATGTTCAAGACGATGGCATCAGATATTCTGAAAAATCTTTTGTGTTGGAGTCTTTGTTGACATTAAATATAGTTTAAGCTGCTGAGCTTACTGTTAATGTCCTCAGATATGAACGATAAACACAACCCGCTGATGTAAAGATCAGAAGACAGAGAAAGCACTTGTAACAGTACAAAAGTCCTTTAAACAAAAAGAGATTTGTGGAGTATCTACAGTGGATAGTGAAGGGCACCTGAGAAATACTCTAGTTACAGTAACTTCTCAGTGCTTTACCAGATTGTTTTGGTTCACCAACCAAAAACCCATTTCCTTGATGTCATTATTTACATGAAATTCAGTAGATATAGAAATGAAGGAATCCCATCTGAAGCATATTTAAAAAGCTAAGCTGAAGGAAGTTTCCCAAACTGAACACTGGTTACATTACAGTGTTTGAGTGTGTGTTGAGTGAGATGCTTTAGGCTACCTGGACAGCAGCCCCTCTGACAGGTAAACCAGTGTTTGGACTTTAGCAATCAGTTTCTGCTACCCCTTCATCCTTGCGTCACCCAGACTTGCTAGAAGGTTTCTCTCAAATCACCTTTGCCGGGTAGTCAAACCCACATGGCATTCTTAGCTTCCATTTCTCAAAGACTTACAGTCTTGAAAAGCTGGCACGCTCTGAGGAATAATCCTCCCTGAAGTTTATTTTAAACAGGCAACACAATTCAAAGAAATCATCATAACCAGTCGTGTTTCCTCATCTCATCTGTGAATTTTATCTTGCTGTGAAAGGGGAGAAAAAACCCAAATGTGCATCTGTGACAAATTTCACAATCTCACGGACAGAATGATTCATCTGTGTAATATCAGATCCTCAAATTATCCCACTTAGCTTGCATGCATGTGGGTATGTACATTCTGACCTTGCTTCTCAACTGTTCATGTCAGTACATGGTTTTCTTTAGTATAGTAATTTTTTCACTTCAAAGTAAACTGTAAGAGTTATGAAGGCCCAGCAACGTTATGACACCCCCTCTCCCCCAAAAACCAACAATCCCACAACAAAACAAAAAAATTTTTAAAAGAGGAAGTAGTTAGTTTTCGTATTTATGATAGTACTGTGTAAGATGAGTACAAAACAACCAAACCAATAAAAGACACCCAGGCAAGGAGATGGATACCACATTGGGAATCAGATCACAAACTGCAGATCTTGAGTCATTATGCTAGATGTTTCTCAGTATCCATATAAAACATTACATTTTGTAAAGACTGCACGCAGCATAAATAGCAATTTGCTATGTTCCTTCCAATCTCCAAAAATATTAGTAGTTGCAGTTAAGAAACTGCACATCTGTTTCTATGTTACAAAGGTGTTTAAGCAAGAGCAACAGCACTAGACAGATGACACACTAAAATGTTTTGAAGTGCATGTACAGGGAAATAGGCAGAAGAAACAATTCAGTTCCAAAAAAAAAAAAAAAGAAGAAAAATTAACAGAGCATCACAGTAAATGGACAGAAACAAATGAAAATGTAGCATTTGACTTTAGAAGGGACAGTTGCATCAGTGCTGCTCATGCCACTTGGAGTAAGGACCAGTCTAAGGTCACCAAGCGCTAAAATCTGTGAAAAATCAGATCTAAATATGTGTTCTCAACACCAAATCATTCTAACAGCTGAGCAAAAGATGGAAAAGCTTTGACCTACCAAATTTTCCTATCTAAACTGTTGATGCTGAGTAGTAAAACCCTCTGCAAAGCACTATTACTGTCTGCTGTTGAGAACACCAGTAAGAGCAATACCCTAAAGTGCCTTAAGTGTCTCAACAACTTAAACACAGTAATTGTCAGCCATACATGCCACACAGAAAATTCTTCTAAGAGCACACAGACATAAAATAGACATACAATCATAAAACATACAAGGTGGTCAAATGAAAACAGACAAAGAGGTACATAGGACCAAGAGTCTTGGTCCACCCCTTTTAGGTAACCACCCAAACTTCGGTATGTGTATTATTAAATACTTATTTGCATACACATTTTTAGTTGTATATGAATTAATATTATATATGCATATATTTGAATATTTATATATAAGCCTGGTGTATTCCTTCACCTTAAGAAAAATTCCATTTTGAACTGGAAAAACCTTTCTAATTAAAACCAGTAATTGTAACAGAACCATCTTCTATTGACACGGCAGCAATGTTCAGGAAAAATACGTTCAATAAAAACATTTCTGATCAGCGGTACTGTGTCAAATAGTTAAAAGTCAGAAAAGAGGCACTGTGGCAATCCTTCAGTTTTGAGTGGGATAGGGCCTTTCAAGGCCTGTGTGAGGGAGCAGAGGCACGCGGGGCCATGACTGCTTGGTGAAGAAGGCTGTGCCGTGGAGTGGGTGTAAGGGAGAATGGAATGCGGGGAAGGAGGATGTTTGCAATGAAGGGAGGGAGGGGGAAGGGGATTTTCACATCTGAAAGGATACCCTATATATGGTAAGGTGCATATGGGGAGATTGGGTAAACAGACCAGAGCTATGCCACTGAGACATTTTTTCTGCTTTGGCTTGTAGATTGCTTATATGGATAGCAGCTCAAAATTTTTAATAAAAAATCAAGGCACTGAGGTCCAGTCCTATAGAAACCCATAAAGATTAATCTTAATATTTAGCCATAATTACATTGTGTTCTGTTTCTTCATTGTTTTCCAATTTTTTTTTAACATACAAGCATGTGTACATCAAAAGCTAGCATTAGTTTCAGCAGACTTTTCCATCTCTCCTCATATCACAAAGGGGATAAAAATTCGTTATTCGTTTATATGGACAGTGCAAAAATGTCTTTGAAACTGCATTTTTCATGTATGTTAAAATACTGCGTTTTCCAGATTTTACCATAATGTTTCCAAAGAAACTGCAGGATAGAACAGATAATTGCAATTCTTCCACTTACATTTCCAATATGCACATTATCAGAACCAAGAAAGTAAAATGTGACTCTGGTACTTCTATAGACCCACAGGAGAAACTGACATAAAATGAAATTTCTGTATCCTTCAGTTCACAAAGACAATTTAGCTAAAACACCCATACAAACAGAAGAGCTTTCAAAGAAAGATTATAATAGTTATTAAGATATGAAGCAAATTATGAAAATCTGAAATATCAACCATTCATTAAAATGAAGAGAATGAAAACTTCTATATTAAAAGCTATAATTAAATATATTCATACATCAATCAGCACAATTTGGTATAACTGATGTATTGTCACTTCATTTTTCCCCTAAGTCTTCCAAAATTTTAATTCTACAATTAAATGAATAGGCTAAATTAGTTCCTAAATTTTGCAGATTAATTTCTTTCTAACAAATCTGTCTTCTCTGAAGATATTAAAATGTATTATGTAGACTTTTTATTTTCTGATAGATGTACACAGTAAATTTACAGGATTGATGAGGTTTCTGTGGCTATCATACTCCATGGAATTAAAGAAAAAGCAAAGGTTATCTCCCTGATAATTACACTCCCCAAGAATTACCACCTACTTTAGATTACTGCAATAGGTTGTTTAAGAAGAAAACCTGATTAACCTGATGAATATGCTAAGCACCAGTATCCCACACTAAAATAATAGTAGGGATCTCAAAATTGCCAATTCACACCAAGGACCAAATAGCCTCAGTGAACTACTGAAGCAATTAAAAACACAAAATAAACACATCTAAATGAAGCATTAGCTATACTTTTCTCATTTAAAACTGAAATGAAACTAGGAGCATGTTATGCAGCACACTGCTGTTTCTGTTACCATGGCATTTACAATACCAGACAAATAGCTATGTTATTATAAAAAATATATGTTATTATAAAAAATCTTTTTGAGATAGTATTTTTTTAAACAAAACTTTGTGACAACACCCTTCTGTAAACCTTTCAAAAGAAATAGAGTGATATCCCTGTAAGTTACTGTTCAGGATTCAGAGATTGATAATAATCATTATTATACCATTTATTATACTGATGCACATGCTTTTTATTTTTGAGCAGAAAGTTGAGTCTATATATAACTGTTTTACACAATTTAAGTAGTAATTACAATTGTTTTCTACATACAGAGAGATGAAAAACCTTTCCTGTGTAACATGCCCTCAGCCAAATTAAGCGGTACACAAAAAACTGTGTACATAAAAGTGACAAATACTGCATAAGCTATACAGAAAATGCTTCTCATCTGGAGCTCATTCATAGTTACCCTCATGGAATCTCATTTCAGTGCAATACAAACAACACTACAGTCTGCCAAGCTTCCACATCATTTCTATGAAAGCATCAAAGGTGAAGGTTTCCAGACCGGTTCCCCACTACAGATTTGGTGCTGACTCTACTGAAAGGCAAAGAAGAGATGAGAAGGACATTACCTGACTGGACTCTGTTCCAGCAACACTAAGATCTTGAACAGATCTGCGCCTCTGCTGTCCGTTTCCTGCTGGGGAAAAAACAAAACAAAAACAAACCAGTGAAATATATTCAGAACAAAATAAGAAGGGTGCGACTGTTGCAGAGGAGCTTGGAATTTGTACAAATCCACAGAGACAAAGTGAGAGAGGGGGAGAGAGAGACAGCTGCAGAATTTTAACTCAAAACATGCTGGCCTGTCCACAAAAAGTACATCCTAATACAATAACCACTCCTACCACATGAATAGCTGCTGCACTCTACTCCACCATCTTCTGTCACATGTATGTGGTCAGGCTTAGTACTCGGGGCAGGAGCTGATGACGACATCTATTTCAAGTGCGTTACGTTATGGGGATTTCTAAAAGCTAAACCGCGAAGATAACAGGCTGCCAGCTTTAACCTGTTGCTCTTTGGCTTGCTCAAGGAACACAGCAAGGACTTCTGCGTGCATGCCACTCCCCTCAAGAAAACTAAGAAGCGAAAGCGCTTCCTTCTGGTCTCCTGTCTCCTTCAGAGGAACAAAACTATGACCTGTTCTCATGCTCTGGGAAATGTAAAAAGGGGACCATTCAGCTAAATCACATCTCACCATCAACCTACGAAGCACAATGCTGTAATCTTTTCCTCTTCTCCTTCCACCTGTTCGCAATTACCCACCAGTGACAGCTACATAAAACAGTTTAAATTTTAGCACTGACAAGCAATCAAAGGCATTTTCAGGAAACAAAATCTCCTCAAAAATAAAAGGAGATTATGCAACAGAATCTCCCTGGCTACTTTGATTTTTATTACAGTGATTGTTTATATTATCTTTTGAGAGCAGGTCAGCTGTCCAAAAGGAAACACTAAAATGTCCTGAGTAACAGCTGACAATGCTCAAAATTCTTGCTCTTAGCTCTGCATTACGTAACTCTGCTACTGGAGGGGAGCATCTGAAACATGTACTGCAGCCGTGGCAGCCCCTCGCCCAGCGGCCCCACACTCAGCCACCAACACAGCTCTCTCAAAGCCCTGCAAAAGGCATCACATTGCTGACCTTTTAGATACTTCTCATTCAGCATCATTCCCACAACCCCAAGCCTATCCTGACACGTGTTTTGAATTGCAACAGTTACTACAAAAATGTAAGACTACTTCATATTGATTATTTAACACGCCTGTAAGTTTTTAAATGTATGTACCATTACATGTAGGAACACACTATCACAAAACAGAATACAAAATGCTTTGTGTCACTTCGTCAATTTGTCATGTTTTATAATTTATAGAAGGTACTATAAGAAACAAACATATAAGAAAATCAAGCAGGACTCTAAAACAGGAATATACTTTTTGCTCTGACTACAAATGGATTTGAATTGCAACTGTTCTGTGGTCTTGATATTTTGCTTCTGAAATTCAGGGGAAGTATATACTTACCTAAGCAAGAACGGCTAAGTTTGTTTAATACTTTGATACTAGGGATCTTGTGAATGACAAATCTATGTCAAAATGTTTGAACTTGTTCATTTGCAGTGAACTTTTTCACTATGTAATCATTCAACAAACAAGATTATACATTTAATAGAATTCTGTGCTGTGGATACTTCATCTGGCTGCCACAGCTCATTTCAATATTTAACATATGTGCAATCCACCCACAACTGATACAAAATTATGTGCACATTTCATTCAACAACATTGTTATAAAATTAGCTCAGCTGAAATAGGCTTGCAAAAATATCTGAAATTCTCATTTCAGATTAGCAACATTTGCGAATTTAAAGAACCCAGCACATGTGTTGCTGAAATATTAGAACATGGCTGCCAAAATGTTAAAATAATCAGGGTGCGGTGCAAGAAAGAAAAGAAAATGCCTTGCAGGAAGTGAGGGGTGGAGGGGAAAGAGGGTCCAAAACTATTGTTGTAAAAAACGAACACCTTTAAATGAAATATCTTCAAGTTAGCAGCATGAGGGAAGAGCAAGCTCTACTAGGCAATGCCATTTTAATTAGTATAATACTGCAGACATCTGGCAAATAGCTTCAACAAGGCAGAAACAGACTACGAATCAACAAATACTTATTGCTCCAGATTCAAGACAAATTTCAATTGAAAAATATACCATACAACACAAGAAAAAAAATTTATTTGACAAGATCATAAGTACTTCTTTATGCTTTCCTCTTCCAGTTTTGATCTTGTTCTTACCTCTATGTCCATTTAAAAATAAATTTTCCTCATTATAAAAACGAAGAGATTTGTACATGGACAGAAGTTAATCCACAGTAACTTGATGCACAGTGTCAGGCTTTTAGAGGTTTACAGGATTTGAAGATTAAAAAGCAAATGTCACAAATATACTTCATGGCCTCAGAAAAACCCATTTCACGTAGTGTTGTTTATTTTCTAAAATTAAATTCTAAAGGAACAGGAAACTTCCATCACGTCCTGCCCCACATACTCTAGGCAAAAATAAATTGTACAGCATATTAAGCTTTTGATCACCACCCCCACCCGGCCGCCAAATATCCAGACCAGCTATGACCTCTTCTCCCTGCCCTTTAGTAGATACTTGGGTCTCCTTTTACATTTTCTTATTTACTCACAGCTCTCTCTCCTCCTTACACACCTACAGGGCTCAAGCCTCTCTCACAGTGCAGAAGGATCAGTGACTGTAACAGTGTTACAAGACATTTTGAAGAAGTTAAAACATTGATCTGAATTCCAGAAGAATGAAGTGATTCGGGAAGACAAAGGTGGGATTTCTGGCATATGTTGATTTTAAAAGTAGATAGAAAAGCTGCAGACCTACAGCATGCATAATTCCTATCCACCTTCTGAAGACCCTCTACAAAATGTGTCTCTCTTGAGTAATCATTTATGCAGTGTCAATGCTATAAAACTCGTAACGCTGTGGCAGAGTTTCAGATGACAAAATTACAAAGCCAAATGCACACAAGCTAAATGCACGAGATGTCTAACATTGCCAGTGAAGAGAAGCGTACTTGTAGGTATATTTGCTAGATGCTGCTTGAATGGTTTCCATCAAAGAAGTATACAAACTAGAAATCAAATTTTTTTGTTTCTTTAAACATAAAGATATTTAAACATTTTGTATTTACTAGGGTTTTTATTTTTTATATATAAATATGTATGTAAAAATAAAGTTGGTGCTTATAACCTATACTATACATACTATAAATGAAAAAAAAAAAGAATTGATATGTCACTAGGCTATCTGGTTGCTGGATACCACCAGTGCAAACTCATTTGCTAAGCTGTTACACAAAGGAGGAATTATTTGACCCATTTTTCAGTTTTCAAGTTTTGTAAGCTAGTAACACAAAATAGCATCTTAAATGAACAAATAGGTCTATTCACCCTTATTGTACTTATTTAGAAAGAAAGAAGAGCAAATATATTCTAAAAACTTCCCCATCTGCCAATATTTTACCCTTAGTTGAAAAAGTATGTATTTTACGACCTTGGAAGCATAATCAGTACATGGACGAAATGCAGTTGAGGCAACACATGACGAAAACCCCCAATGATAGCAGATGTAGTACTCATACTTCCAAAATAGCCCTGGCCAAAGCAGCTGACTCACGGTAACATGCCTGCCTGGTGCTTCCCCTCTCCGGGCAGCAGCTGCTCTACCATGTGCTCAGCACAACTCCAGGAAGCAGCACAGACTGGTGCTTGTGCAGCTCCAAGGACGGGGATGAGCTGCTCGTCCCACTGAGGGAAGCGCCCGGGGAAGTCCATAGGAGCTGGGTCTGTGGCAGAAGTAGTACGGAACATAACTGGGTGGGATTGAGATGGTGGTGACGGTTTGGGGGTGTTGGAAACTTAGGGGTCTAGAAAGCAAAAAGTGATCAGTGGCCAGAACTGAGAGCCTTGTGCTGAGGGAGTAAAGAAAGGGAAGAAGTGAGAAATATACAGATGAATATAATTAGTTTACTGGGCAGATGATCACATTCTGTCATGTAATGATTACTCTCATTTTTTTTTTTGGCTTTGGGATTATTACTGGAAAGCCATTCTGACAATCAGAAAACTTTCAATATAAAGCCCAGATTTATTTGCAGACAATTACATATTTTTCCTGTAGTGTCAATACTGTCTTTTAGCTTAAGTAGTTCTCTCTTCCTAACTTTTAGCTGCAGATTTATCTATAGAAAATAATTATTCATCCCTAGCTTTCATTTTGTGGGCTAAAAAAAGCTATGCTTTCAGATTTGTTTTTATACTCTCTATACCCCTCTTACCCTAGTAACTCTTCTTCATATTATTTGAGTGCATGTATGTTTCTTTTATATGGCTGACCAGAACAGTAAGTTCAATTCCTGATTCAAACTCAACAAGTGCCACTAATAGTGTCAGTGCTTCTTCATTTTCCTGGAAATGAACCTTAAGATTTTAGTTTTTCACAAGTACATTAGATTCGTGGCTCATACTACCTGGGATTAATCTGCGTGCATGTGCTATGGCCCCAGGTCATCTTATTAATAGAAACCGTTGTTAGTGCATGACCCTGGATTTTACCCTATTTCTATTCAGTCACAGCAAAATTCTCCCTTTGTGATACTCTAATCCTCCCTTAATGAATAGCTGCTTCTGATAAAACATTAACAGGGAATTTTATTAATGCTCAATTGACTTAAATACCTTAGGAGTAAATGTTGAGAAAACTCATTAATATGCTTGCTCCAACCCTATACCTTTTTTTATTTCTACAGGTTTCTATTTCTTTCATATCTATTCCAAATTATCTTGAAATTCCCATCCTGTCAAGTTCAATTAAAATAGACCAGGTGAAGAATTTTTAATAATTGCCTCAGTCTAACTAAGAAACCAACAGACTGGTACAATCTGTTTTGTGAAAACAACATGGTATTTTATTTCACTGACTTCATTATTGCCTAGAAGTTTCAAGGTTTCTTGGAAGCTTCATTGTTGTTATGAGCAGGCAAGTGTATAGAGACAAGGGGCACTCATTAGCTTCTAGAGCTTATTCACCAGGCTCTCATCATGAGTTAACACTGAAATTGGACAGATGGCTTCACTTTTGCCTTCCTAGCTTTCTCAGCATTTCATTTCTCTCAGTGCAGGCCAGGACCACTTGAAAGTTACAGTGGAAAGCTACTCTACTAAACTTTTTTGCTGATTTGTTAGCCTTCAATGCCAAAGAGGTTTGCTTTTTATGGGTGCTTTTGCTCTTTGGAATCTACTTTTTCATATTCTGTATTTTTACTGTAACCTTCAAAGCTACTTGAAAGAAAACTTTTGTACAAAATTATCTTTTGCATTCAATTTTATAATACCTAAAAATACCTAACAAGGAAACTTCCTCAGATGACAGAAATTTAGAATAGGAGGGCAGTAGTTTTTAGTGGATTTTTAGATACTATCACTTGCATTTCCTACCCCGACATATAATTTTGAAGTGACTCGCATACTGTTAATGGTATGCCTATCACAGTTTGGGATGGATTATACTTATTTTTAGGCTTTGAGAAGTGTGAAATGGAAGAAAGAAAAATGTCAAGCTACTAACTAAGAAAAGACTTGGGATACATGAGAATTATTCATTAAAGTCTCAAATGATATTCCCATCCATGGTGCCTGATTATATTAATTTTTTTCCTATTAGAAGCCTCTCCTAGTTATTTTAGTTTGCATTAACTTGAACACAACAGCAATACCTCATGCACGCACATTTTAGCCCTAGAAAAGTGTAGTCAAGTATAAGAATTACAGAGACTGTTAATGTTTTAATCACAAATATCACATGGATTTAAAGTTCTGTACATAATTTAGCTTAGTTTTTTGTTCTACTACTATCTGATTAAAAATGGGAGCCTAAACACAACAAAGATCAGGGCAAAACAATTACCTAGACAAGAAGTTTTCAATTAAGGTCCATTTGCACCAAATAATACAAGACTGCACATACAGTTTTCCTCTATAAGAAAACTCTGAACATCAAGATTGTTAAGGGGAAAAGTCTTTCATCAGTAGAAGTAAATTTGATTTAGAAGACTGAATAATTTACTGATAAAAGTAGGTTTGTAATAAAATATCATGCTCCTCTTTACCGAAGCATTATGAAAAATTTAGTGGGATAATTTCTGGGCCTGTCCTAAAGCAACTGGAGCAAGAAGTATTTTAGCAGTCTGATCATTATTCCGGCATCTTAACCAATTGACCCGTTCACCTGGTCTGCGATACCTGGTATGATGATCTCAGGGACATCCAGAATGTTGCCAAATGAAGCAGTTTTACGATGGCCTCGTTTAGGCTTGGAATAGGCTGAAAAAATACACATATACAATACACATGCAAAACACTAAAACGGCAAGAGCAAAATTATTAAATTCCTAATACTGCATTGTTCATATACTTGGTTAAACTAGAGTTCATGCAAAAACGTGTCATGCAGAATAAACTGCATTGCCTTCCACTCATGCTTACACATAGTAAAGCAACTGTTAAAAAGCAAAAAATGCAGAACTAGCCATCATTACAACACGGTGTAATTAGTTATAGTTAGCAACAAAAAGTCAAACATAGAAAGCAGCATGGCAACACAGAAGGGAAAACCAAATGTAATTATCCAAACAGAAAACACACTAAATTATTTCAGTTCACCTGCATATTCAGAAAAAAATCTTGATTGCCTGAACTTAACTAACATTTTCTTTTTAGTGTTGGGTACAAATTATTTTATTAAAAAGTCTAATAGCTAGGCACTTTTGTTTCTTTAGATCACCTCCTTGCAAAGCAAATTTTATCTACCTCTGAAAAAATACTTACTTTTATTACATTTGACAATCATTCCTGCCAGTTACTCTTTTATCATACTAGTGAAGATTTTTTGTTTTGAAAACGGGATATAACTACCAGCTTTTTCATTTTTGAATAATGTTCAAGAAATGTTACACACTTGAAAATAAAATCTAATCATACTCTTTTTTTATTTTACTATTTCTGTAGTTTAAGATAAATTGTTCCTATTCAGAGAAAAATCTGAATACATTTCCCAAAGGTAGAACACTGTAGTATACTCATCTCACTAAGTAATGGTGATGTGCATTACATGATTTACTCCTACATTTAATCTACAGGACAATGGAACAAGATTAAATAATTTTCAACCTGATTTAACAACAGCCAAATCCTCACCCAGCCATGCAATCTTTTTTCAGGTTCACAGCATATTATCTCTGTCACAGAGTTAACAAGATTTAAGAAAGAAACCAAAACCAATACACAGTGTTGTTTCACCTCTTTTTGAAAAAGTTATGGTCAGATGTGCTTGACCTCATTTTTTATAGTTCACTACTGCATGAAGTGATTTTGCAAAAAAATACCCCAAGAACCCCAAACCAAAAATAGCATGTCCAATATGTACTTTTGTTTGAACAAAAAGAAACCCTACAGTTGTAACAACAACAACAACAAAAAACCTCAAAAAAACCCCCAACCCCAAAAGCTCTTAGATTATTCTGAATAGTAATTATTATTTCAGAGCAATGTATGTAATGAAGACAAACTAGGAAAACTAAAAACTCCTACAAAGGAGGGTCAGGTTATCTCTGCTAATGTCAGAAAGTTACATTAAGAATGTCAGTGACCAAAGTGAGTCCTGACATGTTTTAAAATAAAACCAGTATGGTGTTATTACCAGGTAAGTACACAGCTGCCTTCTGTGTTAAGAAACCTTTGGGGATATTCAAAGTGAGATGTACTACACAGTCATCCAGTCAAAGACTGACAATACAAAAGACAGATTTTGGAATAAGGCTTTAAAATAAAAACATGAAAGTAAAAAGAATTTAGAGCAAGATAAATATTATTTCAGTACCTCAGTATTTAGTAAAACAAGATCCTGGAGTAATCATAACACAATGAAGAACAAAAATGAAATAGCCATGGTGCACAAGAAAGCCAGAATTTTGACATGTAATTCCTTATTAATTACAACTACTTGGCTACTCTAATTTTCATATTGGTAGAAAAATAATCAAATGGCTAAATAACCCTGAACTAACCAAAGTAATTTTGTTTAATTATTTAAATCTGTGGTTAAATGCCATAACACAAAAAATTTTCACATATGAAACGTAAAACCTGAAGTTTACATATATTAACAAGCAATAACTTTGATGAAGAAAAGAGACAAGAAAGTGTTTTTGCCAAGTGTACACATTTTTATTAATTCACTCTTCTGGGATGAATCAAAATTGCTTTCACCATAAAATTATGTATTTATACTTACAGATAAATTCTAATTCGGTCAAAGATTTAAGGTGTAGAAATGACAGTTTATATCTGAAGGAAACCTGGCAAAACACCTGTAGCTGTTTTTTTAACAAAAGACAATGCTTTCTTAACCTGGTGAATAAAATCTAATTATATTTCTCATTCTGAAATCTGCTAAAATAGATTTTTGAACCTATTTGGGAACATGCTAAACTTTAAACCTACCTCAAGTTTGAAAGTATTATAGAGACAACCCTGAAGAAAACGTTATTTTATAAATAATTACACTAGCAGAGGTGTAATAACACTATTTCAGATAAAAAGGAGAAAGCTGTGCATTTGGAAAAGGATGATATTTAGAAGTCTCATAATGCATTTTTTAAAAAGGTAAAAATCTAATTCCACAAAATCTATAAAACCTTTAAAATACTCAATTAAAATACTCAGTCTTGCTGAGTGTATAACCATATATAAAGGCAATTTCCCCCCACAATTAATAAAGGACGATCAAGACTACAGCAATAGTTTAAGTATTTTCATATGGCTACTGTTGTCAACTTTCAGTAAGACTATGCATGTTTTACATTTTCCTTCTTCCTTCATTTCTTTCCAATTCCTCAGCCTACTCCCCAAACATCATTAAATTTTACCTGTGATGGAAGCTATTCTTGCTTCTATTTCAGACATGTCAGCACTCATCCTTTTGGCTTCTCCGGAAACAAGGGCTGACGGTGGTCGTGCACGAACATCTGACAAGCTCTCAACACTGCTCCCACGAGATGGGGGTAAACTCAAACGGCCAGGATCACCCTGTTTAACAGTCACAGTTGGTGAAAAGAAAATTCTGCAGAAGCCCCTCCATAATATGCACCAGTATGATCCTACAACATGTATTTTCAAGGTGACAAGATTTAAAATTTGTAACACAATAAATGGCAATAATTTAACTAATATTGGTATATACAAATGAAATATCTGCAGCTTTGAAAATAATCTAACTTCACACAGAAAAAAAAAAAATCAGCAGAATTAGGCCAATATTGTCATAAGAGAATCTTTGTATTTTTGCATTCTACTTGAAATAAACCAAGATATTTTCAAAAGCCACCTAAATGTTTAATCCCTTCATGTCACAGTAATATTTAGGTTATTAATTAAGGCAGCAATTTTCAAACATATCTTTTTAATCTAACAAATACCTGCAAATACAATGAACCGTTCTTTACATTTCATTGGAGATCTTTCTAAAGCCTTCCAGTTTACCTTTTTGGAATCATACAACATTTTTCCGTCCCTTTTCATATCGTTCTCCTATAACTAACTGGGTCAAATTTTGCACTGTTTTGAATGAGGACACATGTTTCAGAGCAGATATAACACTTTCAACCCGCATCTGTTTTGTTACTATGGTTCAAAATTGCACACGTTGGCTTACCGGCTGCTTGGCTGTGTTTTTGATTTGCTGTGCCAATTTTGATTCCAAACGTTTAATAGTGTCATTGGTAGAAGCTCCTTGGAAGTCACTTGGTTCCATGTTAGCATCGCTCTTGTTACTCGTGTTTGTCGAAGTGATGTCCATGAATGAACCTAGAAACCAATAACAAGGAAAAGCATTTGAGAATGTCCACTAAAAATACTGAAGGGCACCTCTTCCCAGGAAAGCTCTCAGAAGTCTATCTTGCCTTTAAAACAACACTCTTGAAAACTTTTAATGAAAGACCAGTTGCAAGACTGCTGCAGAGCAATTAGTGTAAGAAGCAAGAGGAGTGAAAAAAAGAATATGTAACTAAATACTATGGTAACATTCTGAAGTCAATCTTTACCCCTCTTTGAAATTGTTAGGGTAGCTGATATATTAACAACACAACAGCAACCTCATTCACAATTAATGACAAAGACCATCATTAACCATAGAGGAGCACAAACACCTGAAAAATATCGGCCAATATATATTCACAGTTTGAAGTGATAAATTATGTCTTAAAATCATGTGCTGAGAGGTGGAGAAAAACTAGTAAAGTCAGTGAAACGCTAAAGCTGCAAAGATTTTGTTAATATAAAGGTCACTGAACTGCAAAGTAGCCAGTGAGGCTTTATCCAAAGTAGCAGCAGTTTCTTTGGAGATAGAAAATAATCCAACCAAGCAGAGGAAGCTGAAGACATGTAAGATAAAAAACTACTTAAAAGGAAAAAAATGTACTCTAAACAATGAGGAAACTAAATGATCTTTTAATTTTATTATGAAAAGAATTTCTTTGAGGGCAAAACTACCTGAAAGTCTAGCCCACATTTTGTTCCATTCACCTTTATAGTGATTTTTCTTGCACTTATATTAAATGACTGCATTTACTACAACTTACCATAAAACAAATGCAAGTTTGAATTGTGGAGACTGCAACTTAAAGCAGGTCCAGCTTTCAAGAATAGTGAAAAATTTTAAATTGACAACTCCTAAACATTACATATGAGTATAAGAATGTCAATTGCTAGCAACATTCATGAGGAAAAAATGGAGACGTTAAACATGGGCATTTGGAGACAGCTTTTATTATAAGCTTTTTCTTCATTACACATACACTTCAGCAAAACCATTTGACTGAGAACACTAAATATGAAGTGGTATGAGGCATTAACAAAATAAATAGGGTCTGCTAATGCTTAAGATTTTGGAAATCTTTTCCATTTTGAGTTCAAAATCAATGTAAGAATCTGCTTTATAATCTATCTGCATCATTTAATGTTGCTGTTCTTTTTCTCCAACTTACACAAATGTACCTGTGCTAGTGGCAGAGTTGCTTTGGCCTTCATCTGAATACTGGCAAGGATACTGGAGAGGTTCATCAGCTCCTGGAAAGTACTGTGAAAAGGCAGAAATTATTTGATAAAAAATTAATTAACAGTTGTCTTTAAATTATTTAAATAGTACCTCATAATGTGTAAGTATAAATTATAACAATTCATTTAGAAGATAAATGAATACAATTATTTTTAGTAATTTAATACATTAGATATACCTATGACTTTGTTTATGTTTTCAAATCTATTATGAGTTATTATACCCCTCCAAAGATGGTGTGTGTGTGTGTGTATATATATATAAAAGACAAATTATCTCCCTTCTCTACTGCAATAACTTCATAATTTTTGTCAAAAAGAGAGGGGCAAAAGAACACATGCAAGCCCACCTTTGGAGTGGGATGAAAAACATACCTTTTGTAAATTAATTTCCCTGCTTAATAGTTTAAGAAATGACTAAAATACTTAAATAAATTTTTATACCCGCATCAAGTGTGTCATTATTTTAACAATTTCCTCCATGGACGGCCGTTGTGAGGGATCCTTGGACCAACAGCGGGTCATTAAACTCTCAATTGGTTTAGGTAAATTTTTGATCAGTGGTGGCCGAGTACCTGCAATTCAAATTAGAAAACACCCTTAAATTTTTTAAACAGACTCTGAAACAACTGCGAGTGTCTGATCTCTCTCCAGTATTTTGCTAAATAAATAAAGGAAAATGCAGGGTTAATTGTAGTCTAGATCAACCAGCTTATACTTAATGTTCTCTCTTACAAACAAAAACTGACAAGAAAAGTTCCTTTGCACTACATAGCAGCAGCAGAAAAAAAATTAAACTTTTCCTTCAGTACAGGTTTGAATACATTCACTGACTGACCAAATACAGCACATTAATGAAATGTTACATCTTTCTGAAGAATAAAGTCATAGGCCAAACTGGGAAGCAAGCAGTAACAGTCTTTGGTTCCTAATGCTGTACTCACAGGAAAAACATAAAAACAAACAACCAAACAAACAAAACCGAAAAAAAGCCCCAAACCAAAACCAACAACAAAAAAACCAAACAACTCCCCCAAACAAACCCACTCCCCACCTCCCAAAAAAAAAACCAAACCAAAAAAACCAAAAATAAAGGAGAAAATAACTCAAGAGTCTCGAAGTACTTTTGAAAGCTGATTTTGCTCCTAAGAACATCCTGAAAAACTATTAGGCACTGGAACTACCAATTTTGTGTGACTTTTTCATTGCCTATACTAATTTTTAATAAAACTTTACCTCAATTATTGTATAACTATTCAGCTGGTTTTTGCCTCAAGTTCCTCCTCTTACTACAATTTCAATGAGAACAATTAATGGACAACCAGTTGTGTTTGATATATGAGACACAGTGATGGTTTGCAAAGAAAGCAGTAAGTATTTAAGAATACATTCAACAAAGCAAGTAATATATGAAGTAAGAATGCCACAATAGTTTTAAGTGAAATGAAGTGTATTAACACTTCCTTCTTAAGAAGGAAAAAGAAAATGGAAAAGGATAAAAAAGGTAAAATTTTAAAGCAAAAGTAAGTACAGATAGGGAATTTTAAAGTATACTCCTACACCTTACTGAGGCTTCCTGGTTTACCACCAGATTTACACTTAGTTTTACAGTTAATGCTTTTATGCAAGGCACTTATCACTCCTAATCTCAATGTCCAGTTTCCTTGAAAAACTGGAGAATTTCTTTCTTCACTCAAAAATGGTATTTGCAAACATCTCTCTTTGTGCATTATTAAGACTATAATATTAATTCATTCTATCACTGTCTGCCCCATTCTCTTCTTTGAACAGGATATGCCTGTGCTCACCTTATCCTTCTATCATTTACTACTGAAGCAATGACACTCAGGCAGAGTACCAGCCTTCATGGCTTGCTTGTTAATTTTTTCTTCCAAAAAGTTGGTGCTTGCTTTGATGTTGTCTCTCAGAAATGGCAGAAACTCTTTGCAGACATTCACCGAACTACTTCACTACCATTACTTTATCACTGAAAAAATTGTTTTGCCATTGTACCTAAAAACACAGCAGTAGAAGTTACACCTCTAGCATGAAGATACTACAGTCTACTACATTGACCAATGTTACACCACTGCTTTAAAGAAAACAGTCCATTTGAACACAACCACTGTGTCCTGTTCATAGTCTAAGCACCTGAAAATCTGTTTTGTATAGTACCTAGCATAGTAGCATGCTGCTCCATGAGTGCAGGTACCTAGATGTAAAGGTAAAACCATTCAAACAGCAGACAAAAAAACCCCAAACCAAACCCAAAACACCACAGATGAAAAACAAAAGTAACATGTGAAATGACTAATGGCCCTGAAGGAGGTCAAAGAGCTTCCAACACTTCTAAACATAGGTTAAGTTACTTAAAATTACACATTTCTTGTAGATGGTTCAATTAAAAATGATAAAAGAAAGACAGTGTAGCTAATAAAATCATCATTCAGCCAGGTAAGAGGTTTTTCTCAGATGACTTTTAAAATGGAGTGTTGTAATAATGAGGACACAGCTCCTTATCCTTCTTTGTTCATAGACCAGTTACAAGCACTGTAGCAGCCAAGTAACTCAAAACCCACACTGACACAAAAGTGGCAGTGTCAAACCATTTAGTCTTCGTGACAAAAACACATATTTAATGAAGCACAAAACAGTGTAAAATACTGCACAAAATATAGTAAAAAAAGTGCACAAAACACTAGTACAGTACTTACGCAAACAAGAAACACTGGTACTTAAAGCTGTACAGCTAAGAGTGTTTAACAAATTTATAGGTTGTATACACAACTTCAAATGCATTATTTTTTCAATAAAGTAAAAGTTGAAAAGTATTTTCAACTCACCATTGTGAACTGCCCACATTATTCGGAAAGCAGGACCACCAATCTCATCAAAAGGTTTCCTACGGGTGATTACCTCCCAGAGAATAATACCCCAACTGAAAACGTCACATTTTTCACTGTAATTGCTACCTGGAAGAAAGCCATCAATATAATTTAACTCTTTTCTTTGCAACACATTAAAAAAAAATATAGTTCCAGCAGATCATAAAAACAAGTTGGAAAAGAGCTCCAAGATCACCGAATCCAATCCTTCACTAAACACCACAATGTCAACTAATCAAGTGGCACTAAGTGCCATGCTGAGTCATTTCTTCAAAGCTTCCAGGGATGGTGACTTCACCACTCCCCTGGGCAGCTTGCTCCAATAAATAAATAGCTTTACATACTTACTTTCACTTCACATTTATTATGCTCAAAACCCCCAGTTTTCTAAAGCTGGCTGATTCATGCTAACTTAAGTCAGAAATCACTTGACAGTATGACTGTTAAGAATGCCCCTCTCTGGGAATCAATCATTGGAGTCATCTTGAAATGATAAAATGCATTGGTTTCCTTATATAATATAAACCACAATTTATTAGGTTTAAAAAAAATCTGTTGCATTCATGATCTAATTTATTATTTTGTTTCCTCTAAATATTCTTCAACTCACTTCTTCCAGCCTTAATGACAATACGCTAGCCCGTAACATCTGTCATATCCATTAGTCTTTATTAATTACAGGTCTTCAGTAGAACTACTAAGTTACCACATGAATGAATTCAGGAGAGTCCCCACCACCTGATTTCCTCCTGGTTTATTATTCTTATTCTTTTGTAATGTCATTACTTAATTAAAATTCTTTGACCAGAAGTTCAGTATTTCTAAGACTCCTAAGGTGCTCAAGACAGGTAGGTGACATAGAATAATAAATAAAAATGTCCAAAGGCTACAAAGAAAGAATGTATGCTTTGTAACCATAACTCATGCAAATGCTAGGAAGATATGTGAATGGCTAATGATATGAGAATAAATGCGTGAATATAAATTATAGGAGAATTGCTCATTTATCTTCAAACAAGGATTAAAATTGGCATACAGAGATTTTTTTGTTTATACCTAATCAGAAGGCATTATTCAGACAAATCATTTCAGTAACAGTGGAATTATAGAAGGCTAGTTTCATGTGAATACCCACTATATAGCAACAGTTGCAACAGGCTCCATCCACTACCTGTGAGCCAACTTCCTCTGCCCCCATACCTCTAACTGTGCAAGGCAAACTGCCTGTTTTCTGGCCAGCTTGTGCAGTCCAGCCAGTTTGCAAGACAAACACAAGAAACAGGCTGCAGCATGAACCACAAGCCCTCTTTAAGTGGAGGCACTAATTAGGACTTTACAAAACTCTCTAAGAATGTGGATCTCAAAAACTCTTTACACCTGTATCAAAGTAGCTGAATGTGGCTAATGAGTTCAAAAGGTAGGAAGAAGAAAAATGAAGTCAGCTTTATCACTCAGCTTATTTTCAAGATGCTGGGGGAAAAAAGTCATGTAAACAATGGCAGATCACTTAGGGAAGAAAAACAGTTTCATCTATGCAGTCACAGTACTTCTGTAACACACAGCCTGTGAAACTAAAGTAGTGCTATTACCCTATTTGAGCAACAAAATTTTACTTTGTAGAGAAGTCTTGGACTAATTCTGACAAGTGAGAACCCAAAAGAAGTGAGACAATATTCTGTATTGCTCCTTTATGTGAGAGACTAAGACTGGACAGACACAGTAATTCCTCAATTTATCCAATTTTACCAAAGCAATTTTAATTTTTTTAAAGTTTCTTCTAATGGGAGTTGTGATATTGGAAGTGCTCTCTTTTACTTCATCCTGATCGATATCATACTATTCACATTTAGATTATTTGACCTGTACAAGGCTTTAGGCACCCTAACGTTTAAAATGGGGGGAAAAATCTTAGTATTACAGCAACTACTTCACTAAGCACCATGCTCTGCAATGGATGCTTTTCATGCCTTTACTGTTCTCATCTAGAAACCTTAGTACTAGAACAGCATCATACTAATATTAGCCTTTATTCCATTGTTGAATTTTGATGCAGTAACACAAGCAAAGAAATTTTTCACAATTTGACATTTGAAGTGCCTATTTTTGTAGTTTAATGATTGTTTCAAGAGTAATTTTATATGCTGCATCTTGAAGATGCATCATACTAGATTCTTTCAGTTCCTTGATACTTCTGCTTTTATAATGATTTGAATATTTATGAGTAAATGCTTTCAGTTAAAAGTACATAAAAACAGCTGTAAACTGAAGGCTCCTTGCTGCTGTCCAACAATAACTGCACTACAAGATTTCTTTGTTCTACTTTGCTAAATTCATACACCAGAGGAACTGGAACATACAGATATGAACTGTAAATCCCTACTATAATACACTTATTTACATCCATTTTAGATTAAGATTTTTCACCAAAAAAAAATCTAGCTTTAACACTGATTGTTCAATTGCTTATTTCTAAAAGAAAAAAACCCTTCCATTTATACAATTTAATTTAATAATAAACAAGTGTTAAGAAAAGAAGCAGTCCTGGCTAAAAAAATAGAAGAAGTGCCTGATTATAAAATGACATAAAGGAAAATTTTCAAGCATCAGAGTGAAACAAATAATCCTTGGGTTATTAGGTTGGTAGTCTAACCAATATGTGGAAGAAAATGATACCTTCAGAACAAAAGTTTCAAAGGTAATGTTTGGGAGGGATCCTAAAACTGTATATGGACAGTCTCTGGAGTAAGGACAGTAAAAGAAAAGAGGCCACTTGGATCTAGAATCTGGGAAACCACTGCTGCACACAGGCACTTGCCAAATGTATCAGATCAAGGACACCTGCTTCCTAAAGCAAGAGAATGACTTTTCCAGACCATTGCTAAACTGCATTGATAATTAAGGTACAGACAGGTTAAAAGGTGTTTAATCTGCAATTTAGTATTTATGGGATTATTTCTGTGATAATCATGCAGCAATTATAGGTATCTAATTACCAGTTATCATCAGTCTTCCCCAATTACACTCCAAGAAATAGCTTGTTTTCCTACTTAACCAAATTAACTGGTATTAACAAGTTCCTCAGTATGTAGGAAAGAGGAAGTACATCAAATCTCTAGATAACACAAAAAGCAGATGAAAATGGGAGTTACAAGAAAGTGGGGGATCAAAAAAGAAGGCAATTATGTTCAATTTAGAGACTCTAACCGGGAAATTCTAAAGTTAAAAGCTGATCAGAGTAGGGAGGGAAAGTAATGACTGTATTTAAATGACAGAAGAGTTTGAAATGATTAAAGAATCTTAGAAACAGCAAAATTGTGGGGAAAGAGCCCTCTGGCTGTATTTTACTTACTTACAAAATAAGGAACTGCAGCTGCCTAAAGATACTCCTTATGTAAATCTCAGCAATGACAAATAAAGGTTCCACATCTTCACGTAATTAAATGTCCAACATTAACATGAGAGAGTTGGTTCAGTGCTGCTCTTCAAACCTCTGCACTATTATTTGACAGCATACACTTGTACAGATTTTAAAAAAAGTTAGACTTCTGCCAAAACTCTTTCAGCTGTTACCTCAAACTTTAGAAAATTTTATTTTAAAGACTACATGATGCTCTTATTCTTACATCACATTAGTTCACAGTTGCATCCCTATAAAGAAAATGTAATATTAATGCTGAATTTTTATTACCTTCAAAAACCTCAGGTGCCATCCAAGCAGCACTTCCTTTGTTGTTGGTCATGTGTGTTTGAATATCACAGGCTGTACCAAAGTCACAGATTTTTAGAACTGTCCCCCCAGCTACCAAGAGCAAACTGTCAAAAAAAAAAAAAAAAGGGATATAAAGGATATTAAAATTGTAGAATAAAATAGTCTCATAACAAATCACTGATTTTTTTTTATAATCCCAACAACTATCATTCAATATAGGTGAATATCTTAGGCTTTGTATCTCAGCGCTTTGTTTTACAATATGGGAAATACAGAAGGTGATTTGTGTCTAATGTGAACATACTACGTATTTTAAAGTAATCCATTATATGTTGTAATTTATTAATATTTCTACATGCTAGATTTTAAATAAATACCTTTAGTCATAGTAAACCACCAAGAATATATTGACAAAAGTAAATTTGCAGATGCCAGGGGCTGAAAACCAACAAGTGCTGTAACGATTTTACTAAAAGAAGAACAATCAAGACTCCCACTAATGTCAGTCAATGTAGCTATTTACTTAAATGGAAGCACTTGAAGTTACATGTGAATGACTCTCTAAATCAAAACTGGGTAACACCAGAAAGAACTAAAGATTTAAATTGTGGCCTTATGTTATAATTTTACCTGGTAATAACTGCAGATTACCACCAAAAAGAGATGATTATGCTGATCCTCAAATATCTGTTTCTATCTAATCTGTGGAGCCAGATCAGAAGCTGTAAAATGAGCCAGATAATAAACCGACTGTATAGAAAAGGATTAAATTTTGTTTCAGAGGAAAGTGATGGGAGCTTCTTGAAGGGGTAGTGGAACAGGCAGAACGAGGGGATAAAGGAGGATGGCCATGTGGCAAAAGAGCTCTAAATGCAACAGATTAAATATGGCATTAGAACCAATCAAACCCTTCACAATGCTCTCTCTTACTGATCACCACAACCATTCCAAAACTGGAAGATTTTAACTGCCTCTGACAAGAAGCTCTATTCCTAATAAAATCCTCTTCCACGATGCAGGGAAAGAGCAGGATATTTTTCCAGTTTAACAGAAAGTAACTGAATACAGTTAACTTTCTGTATCATAAACTCATTCTGTAACTGAAGTTTCAAATGCACAGCTTTCATTTGGAATACAGTACATCCAAAAGTTAATACCAATTAAAGGTAATTATTTAAAATGCAATAAAATTATTATAAATGATCTTAAATATCAATTGTAAGAAAATATGAAAATGAACTATAAACCTACTTTGGTGGTTTCAGGTCTCTGTGAATTAGAGCCTTTGGTTTCATACTGTGGAGATACGCCACTCCTTGGGAACACTGTAAACACCAACTCATGGCATGTGCAGCAGTATAATGAGGCAGAGGTTCAGCACCATGAAGCACTGCAAAACAAAGGCACAAACTAAAAAGAACTTTATTGCATATTACAACAGATACAAGAGAGTTAACAAAATATCAGTCAGAAAGCTCTGTGGAATCTAAGTAATCAACAACACCTCATTACTGCAACTAAAAATATCCTTCTGCAGACTGTTAAAATAACAGAAATGTCAAAATATTTCCCATTTCTTTAGTACACTTTCCATAACCATTTATGTTAAAATTCAATATGAAAAGTGTTGCTTGTTCTCAGCTATCCCTGATAGTCTTAAACAAATGCCCAGGGAATTTACAAATTAAGGAAGAATGTTTTCAGATGTTCTACTAGAAGACCTTAAATTACTCGTATAAAATATAAGAAACTGCTATCAAGAAAAGCCAGTGAACTGAAAAGAGGTTTTAAAAGACACAGCCCCTTCCCCTTAAAATTATTTGAAGAATTTCAAAGAACCACGTAATAGCTGGAAGAGATCTCTGGAAGTCCACTAAGCACGTCAAACAGGCCGCCTCCAGCTGGTTGCCCTGGACTGTGTTCAGGTGGCTTCTGAATAGCTCCAAGAATGGAGACATAGCTATGAAACAACTTGTATTCTAGATGATGTTTGCCCCAATACTAGCACTTTAATTCCAGGAAGTTGAAATGATACTCACCATTGTACAGAGAACCTCCTTCAGCATACTCCATAACAAGACACACCTTTGGGGAGAAAGGGACAAAAAATAGGTATATTTTCAATGCAGAGGCAGAAAACAGCTTTTGTAAACTGAAAGGGAAGTTTTTTGAGAGGAACTGACAGGCCTCCATACCTAAGCTAGTGGAAGACACATCAGTCAGTTTGAAATGTATGTATTTACATGTAAGAAAAATCAGTTTTACACTTAGTTCTAATTAGAAAACAAAAGAATGACCTCCCTCCTCCTCAGACTTAAAAAGGAAATACTGTCTTCAAACTGCAGTTCACTGTCCTTTACCTTATCCCTTTAGTGGCCTACAAAAAAAAAATTAATTAAATACCATGCCAAAAGAATTTCACTAGTACCAAGGAAGAAAAGGGACGCAGCAATATTTTAAGCAATTAAATAGCCCAAAGAAGAATTAGCTAAGGATACATCTGTCCTGTCACAGTACCCTCTTTTCTGCTTAGAGAATTTGTGAGACTGTTTGCAGCTGTGGCAGAAAGCAAGCAAATCCTGAAAACTGCATGTATGAAAATAGGAGCTGATTTACAAGACACAGTCATGTGCTGACAAGGCATTTCCTTTTTGTACTGATTCGCAATTAATGTGACTGTAGATATGAATGTAACTACATATGTAATAAATACATTTTGACAAACAGAAGTACAACTGGTGTTTAGAAGCAGATTTGGGGTGCTCTTGAAAGGGTTTATTTTTCACAGCAGTAGAAAGGAAAAACATACCTGAAAATATCAACCAACCTAGACATCTGTATATTTCCTTAAAATGGCTAAAACATGAAAAATATATAAAATAAACATTTTTAATATAAAACACATGTTCTGTGCATTGATGCTTGCATATGTTAAGCTAGTCACCTTCTGTCATACTGACATAAGCTATAACTTACTGGGTTGAGACAGGCTCCATATAACTTGACAATATTGGGATGGTTTACTCGTGACAGTTGTCGAAGCTGCAATACAAATCACACAGTTTCAAACCATGGGGCAAAAAGGATAATGCTTTATTTTCATAGCTATAATACACCACAACAGCAAGTACAGTTTTCTATGTCTGCATAACCCCAGATAGTGATTTTACAAATTACAAGACTTATGTCACTCTGCATTTGAATTATGTAATGAGATTTGTGTCAAACTGGAACTGTGTTTTTAAAGAAAGGTTGAAGAAATTCCATTTAAAGAAAGTATTTTTGTAGTTATAGTTAAGTCACTCAAGTCACAAGCACTGTCCAACTATGACATCTATAGATTTGGTGCTCTTCCTGGAGCCCTCAATTTTGGGACTACATAAAAATTGTCTGATTAAATAAAAAGAAATCAGAATCATACTGTCTGTTTTGACAACACAGAGGACAAAAGTTCTAAAATCCCCAAGTCCACAACTCTATAAAATAATTTAATAGTAAAATGACATGGTTCCAAGAACATTACTATTTGTACTGACAATTGCACTATTTTGCATTGGGGTTTTTTACCAGTACGTAGTAGAAGCAAGCAAAAAGGAATTTTTTTCCCTTTACACAGACTGCTGAAGTAGTTTATGCTTTCTACGGAGCAAATGCTATTATTTCTATACATTTCAGAAGATCTAAAAAATCAGAATGAACTATTTCAACTGATGTTTGCACTGTTCAGGGTTTCCTGAAGAGCAGTAATTACTGATGCATTTCTGGAATTATCTACTCAGATCTCTTTTGAACACAAAAATCCCAAGAGACCGATTGGATCTACTCAGCGTTAAACCAGACTCAGATTAATAACCTTAAAAACTTTCCATCTTAATGAACAATCTATAAATATTTACAGAAAGGCCTATAACAAACATGTTTTTCCAGCCCTTTAGTGTGTCACATTTTACTAGAGCTAGTTCTAAATTTAAGAGTTTTATTTTTAACATATTTGGTATATTCAGAACATCCTAAGTTATAACTGAATAAATACTAAGCAGCATGTCACAATATATCTCATTTAAATGAAACTTTGATTCTAGAAAATACTATGTACCTTGGGAAGTTTATCAACATATCTGAACTACTCAAGATATTTTTAAAGAAGCAAACACTGAATGAAAACAGTGATTGCCTTTAAGGTAGCAATGTACTTATATATAAGAAAAAAATTAATCGAATTATTAGAACTGCTGAAAGAACTCAGAAATAGTTTCAAATATCAACCTGATTGCACTGGAGAACCTATGCTGTGACCCCTGGAAGTGTTAATCAGCTCCAAGGATTTGGTGGGTATTCCAGCTGCACCCGACTTCAGACTGGGACAGAATCCAAGAACTGTTATTTCCCTACTTGTGCGCCCTTGCCTCTCCCACACTCTTGCTTTTCAGTTTTTATGAGAAGCAAACTAAAGGAGCTGCAATGTGCTTTGACAGGTCTCCTGTTCTCCAAGACAAGGGTCCAGTCCTGAACTGGGTACCACAGGTTGCATTTACCTTGTCTTAAAGACACAGCTTTTAGTACACTAAATGCACCCATGAATTTCAGGAAACAAGCTCTACCAAACCCCATATTTTCCATCAAACATACTGTACCTCTACAATGAAGGCTTTTCTTTCAGATTCACTTTCTATCTGTTTAATGGCTACATCTTTAGCTCGCCATTTTGCCTTGCAGACCACACCAAAGGCTCCTCTTCCAACAACCTAGAACAAAATATAAAGCACTAGAGTAAAAACTTGAAATGGTTTCATTCACTGTGCAGGAATTCACAAATTTCAGACCAGAAATTTAATTTAGAAAACTGAAGATACACAGGCTTGAGTTTTGCAGTAGGAATTGAATAATATGCCACCAAAGCGTAACTGGTCTTAGCTAAGCTTGCTCAAGAGATCATTTATGGAAAAACTGGGAAACACACATACAAAACATTTTATTACTAATGTGCAGTGACAGTATTCCAGAAAAGTATAATCTCAATTATTTAGAAAAAGATTTGCTCAGAAGAAAATGAGAGGAATGAGACCAGTTTTTTTTTAGGTTTCACTCATGAAATTATAACTATCTGCTGCATTTGCTTACTCTTGCTAAAAACAGGAATTAAGACTTCTGAAATTTAAATGCAAACACAACTGCACAGGACCATGATGAAATCAGGACAAGATGCCCAGTGTGCTCAAAGTTATCAGTTCATTTTCTCACAGACGACTCAAGAGTGTGATAGCAGTAAACTATCCTGCAAGTCCTCCAAAAAAGCACCGTGTCTATAAACTAAGCTTCCCCTTTTTCTGTTGAAGTCTGTTTTCTAGTTTATTTAGAATTAACATTGCCTAAAACTATGAAAAAAAACCAACCCCAGACTTGAGTCATAACTTTTCAATGTAACTTTGAAAAAGCAGTAGTAGCAGCTTCTGCATACTAGTTCAACTGCATTCAAGTAATCTTTAACCTTTGCTGTGAAGAAGCTTTAACACCACCGTTATTTAGAGCAGCTCTTTGAAATCAAGTATAGAAATGAAAACAGGATAGAATGAAGGTCACTTTCAGTTACTGGTGAATTACACATGATGTTTAATTGCAAACTCACTTCTTTTAATTGTTCCTCAGAGGAAAATGGCAACATACAGGAATAATGACAAAACATGCACGTGAGATGTAAAATTGAAATGAAGGTGTTGCCAAAACAGTGACTGCAGCCACTACAGGAAAGTACAGACAAGTGTGTTGTTACTCATAGGCTCAAAAGAAAATGCTGAGGAGGACGAAACCTAAGGCACACACAGGCAAAGAAAGAAAAGGAGCTCCTCCAAATCCAAAAAATGCAAAGCAGGCAAGATGAGAAGTAGGAGAGGGGAGGAGAAACAAGGGATGACTACCACTTATGTAATCCATTCTTGGATTAGGTTCTTAATATGTGCTTTCCAAAAAAATAAATAGTGAAATTGATTTCCCCTGGGAATGAGATGGAAAAGGCTGCAGGTGCATAACTCAAGACCTGCTAAACTGTCATGAGGGATATGAGAAAGTCTGCAATCAAGGCCCCACTTTGAAGAGAAGAAAAATACAAATTAAAAAAACCCCACCAAGATCTTGCATTAAGAAAGGTCAAAAAAGGGAAATTATGCTAAATATTTCTTAGAAGTTTCATGTGGATATAAGAGACAGCTGCACATAGCCATGGTGATCAATGGCCCTTTCGTCTTCTGGTTTCCTTATTACTATAAGAAATATTTTTCTCCTTTCTATTACAGCAGGCACTTAGTCTGTGAACCACTGCTGTGGAAGGTAAAGGTGAGATGGCAGGAACTCCTGGAAGGCTGAGTCTGTGATAAGATATGCACAGGAGATGCACAGAACATGCCTCATTCTGTTCCATTAAAGAACAGAACCTGTTGATTGTAACTCCATCCCCCTGCCAAAGTGCAGGGCCTTGATTCTTGTCCTGACATAACACACACTATTTTCTTGCATTCCACAAGTGAGGTTGGAAACCCCAAGCCATATGAATGATAGATGAGCAGCCTACAAAAATAGTACATATGAACAAATTGGAAACAATGAGTCACTGAAGACATAAAAGTCTCAGTCTTCCTTGTTATTTCCTTTTCTTTCTCAGACCATGTTTTGAATAAAATTGCCCATTTTCTTGGGGTTGGCAGGCCCCCCACCTTCTACTGCTGCAAGAGTTGTCCATTACAAAGTCTCTACCCACCTTGCACAGCACATGACCAGACCTACAGAATAAGGAAAATCTCATCAGTCAGTGTACGTGCTATAAGTCTGCACTTTGCAGAGATGGTGATTAGTGAGCACATAAAAATCCACTGTGCAAGCACCTGGGAAATACTAAGGAGAGTTAATGAGAGAAGAATGCCACAGCAGCTTGTACAGGATGAAGTGCATGGGCAGCAGCAGCAGCAATACAGTTCCACACCTGCTGCTCCCCTACACTGTGAAGGAATCCAAACAGGGTTACCCAAGTGAGTGGGAAGAACTCTCCCATTCAGGGAAGGAGATGGGCATATAATGAATTCTCCTACATGTATACAATTGGCCTTATGGTGCAAGCCTCTATGAGACACCTTTTAGAAGGTTCCTTTTCTTAATATATTTTTTTCATACTCTTTTAGGGTTTTCAACTACAACTCTGTTACATTTAATCCAGTGACAGAAACAAAAAGAGTTATTTGAAACCAGTGCACACATGTCAGTTAAAAGATTGGTCTCAAAATTTAATGAAGTAATTTGACTTTTTTTTTACTTAGTCTGAATCACTTACAACAGTTTGTAATGGGTCAGGGTTACTTTTTTTCTGGCCAGTCATATCTTTCCCAGCTGAAAAGACTTGTATATGTCCATATGTACAAATACACTATATGTATTATGTATAAGATTTTAATACTATGACTATGCAATATACACTACATATATTTTTATACATTAAATATATTTATTTTTCAGATGTATAACAAGAAAAAGAATGCCCATTTATCACTTCCATTTAATTTCACATGGTATTCAGCTCATAAGTCAATATAAATGCATACTGTTTCCCTACAAATAAATCCATGACTATTTGCAAGTTTCATCTTGAGAACTGGTACATGTATTTCCAGTTCATATACTAAAGAAATAATTATTTTTCAAAGTTGCTGTATTTTTAACAATGTTTCTATTAAACGAAGAAACTCACAGAAATAAGTATACTGCCCAATGTAGTGTTTTACATTGAGCCATGAATGTCACAATATTTGGGTTTTAGCTGAAAAGTGGAATAAATTCCAAGAATCAGATGTACTTTAAGAAGTCCCACTGATGACTGGAAAAAAAAAATAAAATCAGTATCCAGCACCAAGAGGAAAAGTTTCCCAGGCAATCTAAACCTTAATTACATCATAGAAAGCTGTGAGATGATCAGGTATGCAAACTTTATTGTTGGTGAAAACAGTTTGATAAATGATCACGCAGTCAAGGTTTCATAACAATTTACTAGTGACTTGGTGCCTGCTTAGGCAGAGGGTTGAACTTGAGAAGAGGACATGAACACAGTGAATATTTACCTAGGATACAGGGAAAACAGAAGAGCTGATCCTCCATTAAAGCAGCTCAGGCTCTTGGACAGCACATGAAAGGAGCAACCATCAGAAGCAATGACAGATCCAATACAAATTGAAGTTTCCTGTATGTGAAAACTGAGTGTGCTTTTCCCATTTAATCTGGAGAAAGTACCTCACTCATAGGAAAAATCCCTTCGTAATTGACAGAATGCAGCTTGTGGTGGAGTCCATTTATATATCATTGTCGTCCCTTAACTTTATTCTTTAAAGGAGTAAGTCTTAGATATTGTCAGAATGGGTTTAAACACTACCTAATTTCCTTCAGCACAGTGTGCTGGAACTAAGTAACTTAATATCACAGCAGGGAGGCACTGCCTGAACTTCAGTTTCTCCATGCTCATTTCTCCTTGTCCACTGCTTTTGGCGCCACACCATATGTTTGGGCAATAGTACATATTTGGAATTATATGAAGCACCGTTAATGTAATTATTGACAGAACAAATTAATAAACAGCAGTTGATCTGTATCACTGTGTATATTTGGAAAATCATCTAAAAATAAACACATTCTTTTGGTAAAAGATTTTGTTCCTTTAAATATCGTCTAGGAGAAAAAAGGAAAATATAGGGCAGATCAGACATTTAGAAAAAGAGTAAGAGCAAGTCTGCTTCTACCTTTCTCACAGAAGAGAATTAAGTTTGTCAAAAACCACTCGGTACATGACACAAAACCATTTTAAACTGCAAGTAATACTTAAAGAGATTCAAAGATTGAAAAGTATATTAAAATTTATTCCTCTACCTATAAAATACATACCAGTAAAAAGTTACATTTTACTGTGTGACAAAGTGACATGGTGAAGGACAGTGCCATTTGCATGTTTTCCAGATAATGTATTTAGCGTCTTATTTAAAGAATATGAACCATACAAGAACCCTGGAACAAGCATTACCTCTGTCTCTGTGTACAAATAGTATCAAATGCTGTACATAAACAAAGATACATGATACTGACTTGTAAGTATGCAGACTATACTGACTGTTAAGTTATGTAGACTAGAAATCGTGCAGGAAATAGAGACTGCAGATATGTTAAGACCCTAAGGATGTATTTTGTCCTAAGGGATGTGACCAAAAATTTCCCCTCCCCCAGTAAAACAAGAAAAATGCATCTCTATTTATTTAGATGCACCATAATCCCCTAACAAATGTCAAAACTTTGGAAGAAATAATTTCAACTTTGCATTAACTGCACAGGTTTTCTATTAACTCAAAACCACAAAAATGCAAAGTTTTTCTCTTTATCCATAAACTTTCCATGTAAGGTAGTTCTGCACACTGAATACCTAGTGCTTTTCTTTCTAAAAAAACCCTTGTTGGATATATAAGACAGCAATAAAATATAATAGCTCCCTGGTTAGCAGACGTAGTATTCTTTGGAGAACTGACTTCATAATTTGCAGTATCTACTGCATGACATGCTAATTTACAATTTTGGGAAGCAAGACAGTTACAAAAATCCAACAACAGAAACCCAACAAAACCTTTGTTCCCAAAATGACAACAGGCTTTAAGTTATATTTAATATCTATGTTGCTTTGTTTACTGGTATATTTGCTAATGAAATGGTATGTATGCAAACTGAATGTTTGGACCTCTCAAGCTCCAGACACTCCTCAAGACAAGAGTGGAAAAAAATGTTCTATAATGCGTTCTAAAAAGAATCACATCTTAAAATTCGGTTGCTTCTACTCTCTCTGTCTACCAGAGCTCCAGCAGTACCAATAAAGTCTAATATTTTCAGTTTTTCACATATCTGTCTGTATGGCACACGGAGCATAAATTTAAAAAAAAAAAAAAAAAGTGCCAAAAGAAGCCATGAACAATAGTTTAGAGCTTCTAAAAATATATGCCTACACTTTCTATCATTCATTCAACCAGCCTCAAATTCCAGCTTTGGTTCCTCTGTGTGTGCTATGCTTTATTAAGTAGGTTGAAGCAAATCGGCCCCGTGCCACAAATGACTGTGGCCAACACCCTGGCAGCACTGTTAGGAAGGAGTTTGGATCTATCTGCCAATTCTTACAGCTATGTTGTTTGACTGGTTAAGTTTATTTGTACTGGTGTCAGCACAACTCTAAATGTTGCTTTTCCTTTCTGGGATTCATACAGGAGTGAAGAAACCTCCAAATCCTCTCCACTCCCCCACTCCAAAAACCCCTGTAAGCAATCCTATCAATTTGAAGTAAACTAAGTCCTTTAGTTCAGATTTAGTTTACAAGTTTCAACTTAGAAGTTATACAAAACAACATAGGAAAAAAATATTTCTTCCTGAAGGAAACTGGTTATTAAAATCAACTTAGATTGCTAATAAATATAGGCAAGTTCTGCTTGACAAACTCATAGAGTTGGTCCCTACCTAAGGTTTCATCTGTTAGAGCTGTATAACACTGTACAGTTTTCATTCACTGGATTGCCAATCTGAATTTAGTTCTGTTTTAAGAACTAATTCTCTTTTCAGCTTCTTTAGAACATGTTTATGAAGAATCAAAGTATCATCTTACATGTTCCTGAAATTATAGAATCATAGAATGGTTTGGGTTGGAAGATTATCTAGTTCCAACCCCCTTGTTATGAGCAGGGACACCTTCCACTAGACCAGGCTCCTCAGAACCCCATCCAGCCTGCTCTTGAAAATTATGTTTCCAGAAATTCTTCCTTTGCTCTGAACATGCAACCAAACCTCCCTGCATTTTGATACCTCAAGTCATTCCAAGAAATGCCTGCATCTCAAAGATAACAGTTTATCAAGTTATACTTTCATTCTAGCTTATGACATACTGTAAAGCTTTTATGCACTGATAGGGTTTTATACATCTGTCTCAAGAACTGAACTCATTTTAATTACCAGCAATTTAAAAACATTAACAAAACAACTGTCTGATGCTCTAGTATGAATCAATTAGTTCTGTTAGACCATCCCAGAGAGTGGATTATTGTTTTAGAAACAAGATGTTGGGTAAAGAGGCACTCAGGGTGCAGGACTAACATAAGCTTTCTGAGCTGGCACTGTCTAAAATTACTGATCTTTGGGAAAAAACCAAACCAAAAAACAAACAAGTATTCTGCAACCAGTAAAATACTGGTAACAATCCGCTGGGTGGAACAAATAAGAGACATGTGAAACTTGCTCTGTTGTTTCAGTTTTTTTCTTAGGGAAAGATATTAGATGTAGAACTCTATTATTACCTCATAAATATGGATCTTGCTTTCATCACTGGAAGAGGAAGATCTGTGAGGTTTCTTTCCCATGTGTTCTTTATGAGAGTGAAGTATGAGTCTCTTTAACAGGACACAAACTGATTCACTGAATACATCTGCACGTGTAGAAATGAGTGTTAAGTGCCACATGAAGAGTTTAACTAGCTTATTAGCCATCTTCTAACTCACTGTACAATAAATTTCATCCACATGGAACTGGTGTTGCACAACTACTGCTATAAATTCACACCTCAGCTGACACTTCAGCTATTTTCTTATGTAAATGAATGAAGAGAATCTTCCATTGGTGTAACTAAACTACATTTAAGTAGTTATTTGAATTAATTCAGAAAAGTATTTAGAGTAAAATCAGAGAAAATACTGGCATATGTTTTCACCATGTACTTACTTTTTGCCTTTGTTTTTGAATACCCAGCTTTGCACCTTGAAGTCTTACTGAAAAAGGCTGAGAAATCTGACTGACTTCAAATGGATTTCTAACTACCACCCTTGGTTCACGAGAACCAATCCCAGATCGCAAATCACATCTGGTTCTTCTCCAAATTTCTTCTCCAAACTTTTTCAGACTGGTATGCTATAACTGGGGATGATTCTCCAGAATACAGAAACAATGGAGGTAGTAACAGCTCCATGTTCAACAGCACCTTACACAAATCTGCTTTACCTTGAAATGGATGTAATCAGTCACTGCATCTCACTAACTTTTTAAAAGTTAACAACATAAAGAGGAGCAGAACCCAGTTGCCTTGCTGTATTGCTCATTCTCTTGCCTCTGAACTGCTCTGCTCCAGAACTGGAAGGAACACATGTAGTTCGCAGCACACTAGTCAGTTAATGAAATTATTCAACTGTTTCAAGAATATCTAAGATAGGTGGACACACTATAAATTGCATCTCCTTAGTTGCTGGGACCTTAAGTAAATTTTCTAAAATAAGTACTTACAAAGCTTACCTCTTAATCTCAAACAAAACATTACCCTAATTCTCTTAGAATTAACTACTGCCCAAATAGATTGCTGAAAATAAACTTCACTGTAAACTGCAATATACCAATAGAGCATTAAACAACAGTTTTAAAATAATTTACTTTCAGACCATCCAAAAGTAACTTGCAACTATGCAAATATGGCATTAGTTTTTTTAACTTGTCTACATCAGGCAGTGAGTGACTGGGCAGGGTTGCAGTATACATGACCAGACATGTACCTCTGGCTATGCAATCCAAGGATACACACATCATGTGATGAAGAGGTCTACATTTTGGTCATGTATGGAACTGTTACCCAGTTACCTGGTGGAGGAAAGCCTGTGGAATTTTCAGGAAAGAGTGGCAGGGAGTAGGCTGCCAGAACAATTAAAAACCAAAGTCTGTTTGTTGCTTATGTGTGGAAACTCCCCTAGGAAGAAACAACAGGAGTGTTGTTCTAAATTTAAATATGATATTTTAAAACAAGGCTATTAGGCTTTTTTATTGTTGACTTGGTTTCAGTTATATGAGGGTTTTTTTTTTCACTTTCTAATGATTTGTCTATCTAATACTAAAAACTTAAAATGGCCACTTTCACCAATCGAAAACTTGCATAGTAAAATAGAGAGCACTTCTGTTGAACACAAGTTTTATGTTATTTTTCCCGTTCTAGTTTTGAAGATGCTCCTGCTGTGTCACATCAATTTTGATCTGACTCCAACTCTTTCATAATAATTGTCTCTATGGTTTACTTCATTTTAAGCACTTGAAATTACAAAAAGGCAGACTGAAGCTGGAGACATGTTTGACTGGTGGGAAGTAACACTACAGTTAGTCATGTGCATGGTAGCTGAAGTGAAATATGGTATAATCTTGTTTTTATCTTAGTAGAGTTCAGACAAACCTAAATGAAAGTGCGCTTATAGATCTCACACTTATTAGCAAGGTCTCTGGGCCTGCAAGTATTCCAGAACTTCAATATCTATTAATAAACCAGTGGCAGAGTGGGACTGCTATCTGCTGACAAGACAGCCTTGATAATACAACAGCAAAGCTATGATTATAAAAGCATTTGAGTTTCCAGTGTAGATTTCTTAACACTCCATTTTGAAACATTTGAAGTTTGCCAAGCATAAATATGACCATTTTGAGATATTATAGCCACTTAATATCCTTGAAAACTTCTGAGCCTAAAGTGAGAGCACAGAAAATCCTCAGTAACGATGTGTGTTTTGTTATGACTACGAAGTTCACTATTTGTGCTGAAACTGCATCATGAGTAAGAGGCCAACACCCACAGCTCAGAAAAGCAAGGTCTAAGTATGATCTCCAATCCATCTGTTTTCTTGTAAAGTAGGTCTTATTTCTTCCTCTGTGCAATGATATTTAGACTGTGTTCAGCACTAGGGTATCCCCATTGCCTGTAACAACTTCTGGGAGGACAGGGACACTCAAAACGTTATGCCAGCTGTGACCAGATTTGTTAATGGAAACAAGACTTTATCAGAGTTCTCTTGCTTATAACACATGAGTTTTGTTATGTCTACAAGGATACTGTGTTGAAAAAAAACAACTGCATTAAACAAATTTCTTCTTAGGCATTGTCTCTAGACACATTTTTGTGCTGACAGTCCTGTTTCTGCGACTGCCAGGCACGTGTGTGGGACACAGTCAAGCTCTGAGCACCAATCCTTAGAATGCTAAACTCTAGTTACACCAGTTACACACTAGGCAGCTCCACATTTCCCATATGTAAAACAGCAATACAATCCTTGCTAACAACCTCCCTAAGGGTGCTGTGAGGAATAAAGATTTGTATAGCATTTTATTCATTCAGAGGGCTATGTCTAACACAGCAGATGTGGTACTCACTTCTATGAGCCATCACTGGGCACCTTTTCACAATGGATAACTCGCTCAAACTTTCTTCATTGGGTGAGAAACACTATTTCTCCCAAAACGTGATTTGATCTCTGGCTATTAGTAACTGTTGCAAAAACAACAAAAATACCTTCACTTCAGAATAGTTAAAAGCATAAAGGGAGGCGGAACAACTAGACTTACAGAAACAAAAATCTTTATGATTGCCAAATTCATAGGAAGAGATAAAGGCAATCTTTTGAAAGATACTGTCTTCTGAAAATTTCCAGTGCCTGCTATGGTGAAAGCCAAAGTTACCACAATACTACCTGAATACAGCACAAAGTGTCCTGGTGCTCCACGGAAACAGATTTTAAGATCCCTGAACTATCCCCAGGAGACCCAAGCCCAGTAGGATAATTATGAACAAACCAGTATCTACTCTGAAAACCTGAGATGCAGGTTGTCATACCCATCAAAGCTAACACAACACTTCACTTCCACACAAACTTTTTAAGGAAAAGAGGGTAATTATTACTGAAAGAGAAAGACAGTAATCTACAAATAAAAACACAGAGATTGTTTCAGCTGTCTTGGATGCCTGTTAGGTCCAGACTCTACAAGCTGGCCTCATCAAATTCGTTATGGATCAACGTGAAGCAACTTCATTCCTGTACAGAATTTAGCAGGGGACAAAGGAAAAAACAGCAGCAATATTTTTGTGTAATTCTGAGAGTCAAACAACACTGTAGTATACAGAGACTACTGAGCCTGCTATTAATGCACGCAAGCCGCCCCAGATCACACCCACCCTACTTTCACAGGAACCCCAGACAGATGAAAAGTACACCTGAAATAATTTCTCTATGTGATTTTCACAGAACAAAAATTTTCTTCCAATTTTGTTATACAATAACTGAATGTCAGTTCCTGGGTAACAGGCACAGGTCACAAATGAAATGTTACATACCCATGAGTGCAACATCAGCCTATGTTAAGAAAAAAAAAATCTGTTTATCCTTACAGCTCACAGAGCTGTAAATTTAGAAAACCATTAAAAGTGGTATGACCATTATACATTCAATGGCTCAGCTTGGTGGCAGAAAGTGAAAGCAGGGGCATAGAGAAATAGAGATCTGAAAAAAACATTAGAATTAACAGTTCCCTCTTGACAACTATGTTTGCCACCCATACTAAAGTAGGTGGCAAAATGGGCGGCGAAACTTTAATGTCCTGAATAAATCTATCCCATTCAAATAAAACTCCACAGTAAGGCATCCAGCAGCAGGGCCGGCAGAAGTAAGCTCCCAGCTAGATCGCCTTGGTTCGCTGATGCCAGCTGCTGTAGCATCCACGGGGAGCAGAGAACGCCCGGTCAGGTACCCTGCGGGGGTCCCGGCATCCCGGCGCACCCGGGAAGCCTCGGCGGCCCCTTCCGCAGCGGAGGGACGGCGCCAGGGAGGAGAACCCCGGGGGCGCTCGGGGTCTGCGCGGCGGCGCCCAGGCTGGCCGCGCCCGAGGAATGAGGGGGACGGCGGGACCCTCACTCACCTCTTCCACCTCGATCTCTTTGTAGTCGATTTCTTCGAAGTTGAGGACCGGGGGGGTTTCAATCATTTCAGCGGAGGCGGCAGCGGACATGCCTCCTCTTTAGCCGCAGGGAGGAGAGCGGGCCGGGGCTACGCGAGGGTCCGGCACCAGGCAGCCGA